>OX940974.1:49682079-49752144 GCA_954871275.1 Leptopterna dolabrata | reverse complement strand
AATTTCAAAACTAGGACCAGTTTGACTGGAAGTGTAAGAGAATTGGGGGGGGGGGGGGGGGAGGGGGGCTTAGTTACGTGCAACGCACGGTTCATCAAGCGTGTTCGCCAGTAGATAAATATGTAAGTTGGTACACTACGTGGATGCGGGACGTGTATTCCTGTGTTTGTAGCTAGTGCCATACCAATAAAGAGCAACTCCATCGACTTTCTTTTAGCAGTGAACTCCATCACTCTCTTTATCACCCTTAAACAACCCCCTCCTTGCAGCTCCACCTCTACCCGATCGCTATTATCTTTACCGTAATTCCTCGTGGAGATAATTTGCCAGATTAGGTACTATGCCTCCTTCTTTTGTTTCTCTCCTCTACTCCAGAAATTGAGGGCTCGGAATAATGGTTGAGTTCGCGGAAGAGACAAACTACCTACCTTGTTATTAGTTAATGCTGAACAGTTTTTGGTTTGGAGGTAATGGCTGCCCGAGATGATCAGATATTCCCAACCGGATGATTCGGAAAAAAAATTTCTCTTCTCAACCCATTTCTTCGACCGCTTTCGAGATTTAAAAAAAAAACGAATTTTTCTGCCTGGTTTCCTCTGCTTTGTTTCTTCTCATGTCGAAGCTCAGTGTTTCGAAACTATTGCTTCAAGTCTGCTAGCTCTCGTTTTATGCACTTCATCCTGGTGAAACTATGGACGGATCAGTATAGTAATTACGTACCTACTCTTAAGTTCCGAAGTCCATCCTTTCATGGTTGAAATCATCCATGCAGGTAAAACCACTCTTCCGTAGAAGTCGAGAAAAGGAAATGTTTTGCGGTCAGTGTTTTTTACTTATCTCTCATTTCCATATCTTACTGGTCACTCCTTCCTATTTATTTCATTGAAGCATTCAACATATAAAAGGTTCATGCAAAAATGGCTTCTTATGAAAGTGACTAAAATCTTTTCATAACTAGCTGCCTCGTTCATACTTCTGCTCATAACTTAGCTGACTGAACTGTAATACAAATAAAGATTAGAATAACAATACCTACATTAAGAATTAACATTTTCGTTATTAAAATAAAACATGTACCATTACTGTTATTGTTATTAAAATAACAGTATTGTTATTAAGATATAATACTGAAATTACGGATGCACCTGGTGTAATTGCAATTAGCATTTGACCCTCCATTTTTAAGCAAAAACATTGTTGACCATTGGAACACTCTTTCTTGCGTCTCAAGCCACCACTGTACCACATTTGGTAAATGTGTGTACCTTTTTGTTGATTTTTAGCTATTATTACCGATTTTTGACCCTCGAAAACTCACATTTGACCCACTTGTTGAAAAATTTTTTTTGGTTTATTATTCTGTGAATAATACACCTATGTAATCGCTCAGCAAACAATTTTTATAGCACCCCCTACACATTTTTCTTAAACGTTTCAAGTTGCGTCGATTCCAAAAATACAATGTCCGTCCGCCGTATGCCTTCCGCCGTATCACGCATACCGGCTTCATTTTCTGTCTAAAAAATTTGTTCTTTCGCACACATGCTCCATTTGGGCCCTAGTTGTGTCTTGAAACTTTGCAGCCCGATCGGAACACACCCAGAGGTGTTATGAGTGAAAATGGGTGGAAAAATAGGCACTTTTTGTGTTTTAGTAACATGTTAGTAAGAACAGCTTTTGAGGTACCTATATCAAAACAGGATGTTTTTGGGATGAGAAGACCGAATATGAAGTCGATTTTGACCAAAGAGTGGAAAATTGAAGTTCTAATGAAGTTTCAGCCTTAAATTTACGTTAAATTTTGGTCTAAAATCGTCGTTCTTCCGCACACAGTTTGGGTCCCCTTTTCATTTGGGTCCTATCTTTTCTCCGAAACTCGGCAGCCCGATCGGCATACACCCAGGGGTGTTACGGAAGACAAATGGGTGTAAAAATAGGGGTTATCGAGGGATTTTTGAGGTTTTAGTGAACATGAGCTTGTGAGGTATCGTTTTCCATGTTTTTTAGGGTGAGAGACCGAAGAGTGAAGAATTGAGGTTATAACGAAGGTTAAGCTCCCGAAATTAATTTTTTATGAATCAAAAACATGGGAAATTGTCTGAAATCACCATACATCTGTATAATATCGCTAGAAGTAGTATCAGCAGGTGAATCAAGACAATTAAATGGTACTATCAATGATAAAAAATAATCTGTAAAAAAAACCGAGCCTACTTTGTGTTTTGGGGGGCCAAAATTGGTGGAAACCATCTAAAGTAGCCATTTCAATAATTGTTCATGAAAGCTGTAAATGAACAGCCAAACTTTCTGCACGTATGTCCAGTAGAATAATAAACCCATGTGACAAGGACTTAGCAGCGTTTTACTATTCAGTTAGTGTTTTTCGATTTTTTATTCACCATTCGCTATACCACTTCTGGTGGTGCTATATCAACCGACGGTGGTTTTCAGCCATTCTGACGGATTTCTAGCGATTTTTGACCCAACACAATAAATACATCGATTTAAAAATTATTGATGCCCACGTGCTCGCGCGCGCGTTTCTCTTTCACGACGATTTTTGATTGGGGTTTTTGTTGTTTATCTGGCATCTGCAATCAATCCTATGCCTATTCTACCACAGTAAAAGTTGAGGGTAGCTTCCTAACATTAGGTGACTGTCTCTTCGAAACCTATTCTGCACGAGACGCTCCGTACCCTTCCATATTCCTAAAATTGTATTCAATTGTAATTCAAGTTCTATGATTAAAACTGTATACTTCGCCGAAGGTGTTAGATTTCAGATATAAAACTTCAACAGCATTTGCCAAAATGCCCAAAGTGTGTATGCAGTGTAATGAAGGGGAGAGGCGAGGATTGTTTGGTGTCTTATTATCATAGAGAAGGGTTGGAGGCGAAACATTTATTGCTGTGTTGAAGGGCTAGGTGGATTAGGAGGAGGGGGAGGGGGATTTGAACTGCTGCTAGTGTGAGCCATGTGAGAATGCCCATGTTCTACTCCAGAATGCTATGATTAACTGTTTACAAATTTGCAATGTACAGCTAAAGTAATAACGCAATACTCCTAAAACGTCGTGCTCTGTACCACTCCCTGCATTATTGTAATCCCCCCCCCCCCCTTGGTGGTGCCCATTTTGACCCATACTCGACAATTCATAAATCTTTACAGATACTTCATGAAAAGGTAAATAATAATAATAACCCTATCAGTAATGTTAGGAAGTTCGTCTTGGAATGCTCGACATCAATCCCTCTAAGCCTGATTGTTACGAACTGAAGACGAGAGGGTGGATTTAATGACTGATTGACCCCGGCATGGGGTTGGTGGCAGACGCATCTGTAGGGCGAGACAGTTTATGTTTGAAGAGCGGCGGTGATTCCGAAGGAGCCTTGATGCTGCTCACTATATATAGATGAACAGATGTGCGGAGGGTAGGTTTTTGACAAGGGTAGTTCCGAAGGGGGTGTTGTTTCGAAGGAATGAAGAAAGAGGGAGAGAATACGAAGTGAATTCCATCTCTGCCTTTGGCAAGGAGGAGGAAGGGACATTTGCAATTAACAGTGGGGTGTTAATAAGGAGAGCCGAATGATCACATGATACTTATATAGTAGAGAGGAGTAGTAAACCAGACTGTTAACGGGCCCTTACTTCTCCTAGACTGACCCGTCAATCAACTGGGAGAGCGCGAACGCTTAGACCCATCGTCTTGGCCGCTCAGGCTGCACACGATCTTCCTACACCGACCTCCCTTACCACCCTTTCATTCTATTTGGATTTGTAAAACAATTAAATATTTACTTTGTTATGATTTACTATTCCTGTAATAGATTGAGGTTTGTTTGAATTGATTAATGTACACGTATCAGATCCGTGTACGTAACTCGTTATCCGTGGACCGATTTTTATGAAATTCACAAGGGTTTTGCGTAGAAGTATGTATGGATTTCATGAAGATCCAGCTGTGGTTTTCGTCTACAAAAACCATCGTGGAAACTTGAGCGTTTTGGGTAAGTTCGTTTTGGCCGTCAACCATTAAGCCATTAACATCTAACACGCAGTTCACAGAAACTGATTTAATTTATCGCAGTAGCGGAGCTGTTGTTATCAAAATAGTCATTACGGTCAGGAAACGGTTATAGGAAAGCTATGTGCCAAACCTTAGCAGACAGAAATAGATTTATCGCAGTAGTGGAGCTGTTATCAAAATATTCATTACGGTCATGAAATGGTTATAGGAAAGCTATGTGCCAAACCTTGGCAGTCGTTTTTGTATGTAGGTACCAATACTGGATACGAGATAGAAAATTCCAAATTTCACCAAAATGTTCGTAATGGCTAACGGAAGGGTTTGGAAGTTGAGCAAATTTAAAAAAAAA
This sequence comes from Leptopterna dolabrata, assembly GCA_954871275.1. Lineage (NCBI taxonomy): Eukaryota > Metazoa > Arthropoda > Insecta > Hemiptera > Miridae > Leptopterna > Leptopterna dolabrata. Next base: position 49,747,767 of record OX940974.1, on the reverse strand, counting down.
AAAAAAAAAACAAGAAGCGGGTCAGATTTAAGATATGTGGCTCGAAACTCGCTAGAAAAAACGCTGCAAAGTCCTTGTCGCATGGGTTTATTATTCTATTGGACATACCTACAGAAATGCTGGCTGTTCATTTATTGTTGCTTTCATGTAAAATAATTGAAATAGCTATTTCTGATGGTTTCCACCAATGGTGGTACGCTCCTTTTTTTTTTTTATTTTTTTTATTATCGTTGATCATTGGTAGTGCCATTTAATTGTCTTGATCCACGTGTTGACACTTTTCCTAATGTTATTCTACAAATTGATGGTGATTTCAGACGATTTCGCAGGTTTTTGACTTATAAAAAATCAATTTCGGGAGCTGAACATTTGGTAGAACTCAATTTTCCACTCTTTGGTCAAAATCGACTTCATATTCGGTCTTCTCGTCCAAAAAAACATGGAAACCGATACTTCAAAAGCTCATGTTACCAACATGTTGCTAAAACGCAAAAGTACCTATTTTTACACACATTTTCACTCATAACACCCCTGGGTGTATTCCGATCGGGCTGAAAAGTTTCGGGACACAACTAGGGCCCAAGTGGAGTATGTGTGCGGAAGAACGACTTTTTTAGACGGAAAATGAAGCCGGTACACGTGATACGGCGGACGGCGGACGGCGTACGGCGGACGGACATTGCATTTTTGGAATCTACGCACCTTGAAACGGAAAAGAAAAAAGTTTGAGGGGGTGCTATAAAAATTTTTTGCTGAGCGATTACATAGGTGTATTATTCACAGAATAATAAACCAAAACGCTGCAAAGTCCTTGTCACATGGGTTTATTATTCTATTGGATTCTAAAGAAACGTTGGCTGTTTATTTGTTGTTTCTTTCATATAAAATAATTGAAATAGCTATTTCTGGTGGTTTCCACCAATTTTGGCCCCTAAAACACAAATTAGGTACACTCCTTTTTGGTTTATTATTCTGTGAATAATACACCTATGTACCTAATCGCTCAGCAAAAAATTTTTATAACACCCCCTCAAACTTTTTTCTTTTCCGTTTCAAGGTGCGTAGATTCAAAAAATGCAATGTCCGTCCGCCGTACGCCGTCCGCCGTCCGCCGTACGCCGTACGCCGTCCGCCGTCCGCCGTATCACGTGTACAGGCTTCATTTTCGATCTAAAAAAGTCGTTCTTTCGCACACATGCTCCATTTGGGCCCTAGTTGTGTCCCGAAACTTTTCAGCCCGATCGGAATATACCCAGGGGTGTTATGAGTGAAAATGTGTGTGAAAATAGGTACTTTTTGCGTTTTAGCAACATTTTGGTAACATGAGCTTTTGAGGTATCGTTTTCCATGTTTTTGGGGACGAGAAGATCGAATATGAAGTCGATTTTGGCCAAGGAGTGGAAAATTGAGGTTGTACCAGATGTTCAGCTCCCAAAATTGATTTTTTATGAGTCAAATACCTGCGAAATCACCATCAATTTGTAGAATAACACTAGAAAAAGTGTCAACACGTGGATCAAGACGATTAAATGATGGCACTACCGAAGATCAAAGATAATTTGAAAAAAAAAAAAAAGATCGTACCTACCTAATTTGTGTTTTGGGGGCCAAAATTGGTGGAAACCATCAGAAATAGCTATTTCAATTATTTCACATGAAACAAACAATAAATGAACAGCCAACATTTCTGTAGAATAATAAACCCCATGTGACAAGGACTTTGCAGCGTTTTTTTTCAAATTATCTCTGATCATTGATAGTACCATTTAATCGTCTCGATCCACCTGTTGATACTTTTTCTAGTGTTATTCTACAAATTGATGGTGATTTCAGACGGTTTCCCAGGTTTTTGACTTATAAAAAATCAATTTTGGGATCTGAACATCTGATACAACCTGAATTTTCCACTCTTCGGTCAAAATTGACTTCATATTCGGTCTTCTCGTCCCCAAAAACATTAAAAACGATACCTCAAAAGCTCATTTTACTAACATGTTACTAAAACACAAAAAGTACCTATTTTTATACACATTTTCACTCATAACTCCCCTGGGTATATTCCGATCGGGCTGAAAAGTTTCGGGACACAACTAGGGCACAAATGGAGCATGTGTGCGAAAGAACGAATTTTTTAGACCGAAAATGAAGCCTGTACACGTGATACGGCGGACGGCGGACGGCGTACGGCGTACGGCGGACGGACATTGCATTTTTGGAATCTACGCACCTTGAAACGGAAAAGAAAAAAATTTGAGGGGGTGTTATAAAAATTTTTTGCTGAGCGAATACATAGGTGTATTATTCACGGAATAATAAACCAAAAGTATATATAACTGATGGAAACCAAACCCAAAAGTTCATATATGATCAGGTAGGTAATTAAAAACAGTGATATAAAATGGTGAATCGAGGAAAAGTAAGACTATTTCAATTATTTGATATTTTTTCTTCTGCAAAAAGTGGTTCAAATCCGAGTTTTTGGGGAATAAAAATCGGTAAAAAGGCTAAATCACCACTCGTGTGGCTGAAGCATCCAAAAGTGGAATAGAATTTAAAATACTGTTTCAATAGTTGCAAATATTTTTCACGAAAAATTGTGTCAAATTTGATGGTGGGAAACACAAAATGCCAAAAATAGAGAACTGAAACTCACCATCTTCGAAGTTTTACTCATATAGGTAGTCATTCTGCGTGACTGGAACTTTCTGGATTATTTCAAGTATGTGTCATGGAATGTCGTTAATAGTTCAGAAAGAAACCATATCGTAGAACTGAGACTTCCCACATTTCCCCTAAATTCACCTTTTTTGATAACTGGCAAATGAAGTTTTCACTCGAGAATTGTTCTTGTCAAACGAAAAATCATTGTGTAAAAATTAAGAAAAACAAAATTGCATTGTGACGGGAATGATGTGGACATACCACAAAGCTCATCCTTGAGATTAAATTTGTTCCAAAGAAAGCAAGCAATATCCTCATTAACTAGGGGGCTGTTTTTTCTCTCACCTTGGCTTGTTCATGAACTGTATTTTTGTCATTTCGAATGGTGCGTCTCAATGATCTTGGTTTTATTTGGGAAACAGTCGACAATCCCTTGCGTTTGACCAGCCAATAAGTAAGATCTTACTGTCATGGGCAAAGCGTGCGTAAGTAATCTCCCCACAGACTGCTATCACTTCAACCGTCTTTCCTTTTCGAGGTGGGTCGTAGAAACATGTACGAATTAATAAGTTGAGTAAGTTGGAAAACCGAAGGGGAAACATGTTTTCTTAGCCAATCCTGTGGGAACCCACCATTTGGTTCTTCATTAAGATTTGATCGCCTCACTAATGTTGACGTTGTCTAATGGATCTATTACCAGCCTTCGATCGAGCTATTCCAACACCCAAGTTCCTCCTCACATCAGCTGTTCTCGGTTTTCATTGTGGTTTTTATCGCTGTTGCAGTTCAGGGGGGGCTGTAATTGTATCTTACGAATCGCCAGCTGTAATTTCTCATTATACCAGCTCTGATGTTCATTTCCGTTGATAATATGTAGGTTGTAACTTTTTACTCGTAGTAGGTGGTATATAGTCATTCCGTGTTCTTTATTTTGAGGTGTTTTAAATTTCGCTTCAACTGTTCTGGCCCGCGTGCCAGTACTTAGCTATATAGTCATACTGAGCAATAATAATACAACTTAATACTACTTCTGTAGTACTGGCGGCGTTCTTTTCATTCTTCACTAGTTACCTATAGATAATTGCAAGTAGCTCGACCATAAGTCAGCGAAACGTCGCTGCATAATTGCTGAATAAATAAAACTTTTTTGAGCATACAAACAAATTTATTTGTTTCCAGTGAAGAAGTACCCTTTCGCAGCTCCAAACCACATTCAAGAAAATGAATTGTTGCGTATGTCCGATCCGTTTGCGTTTCGATTAAAGATAAAACTAAAGACATTATGTTGGCCATCCCGACGTCCATGATCTGGTAAAATTATAAATACGGTGGGAATCAATACCGTGATATGTCAGGTCATTGTGGCCACTGAGAAAACACTCAGTTCCAAAACAAGATTGTTGATTTATCAGATAATTTGGTGAACCGTGGAATAACTGCAAGAACGCTTCAGGCAAGTCACCAATACGCAATAACTTTTATTTCTTTTATTTCTTCATCTGTATCGAGAGAGTTTTAGGTGGGTTATGATGCATGAATTGTTCGTTAGGTGTCCTTTTGATGGACTTTTCCATGGATGGAAATGTATAAACTGTCATAAAACGTTGTTCTGCGCACGTAAGCAATCGTATTCAATCGATCCTTTTTTTACTTTTTAAAGGGCATCGCCGAATTATAATGAGGAAAAAATGTGGGGAAAAAAATCCTATTCGAGAAAACACAAATCAACTGAAAACAATCTTATTTTAGAAGAGAAATGGTCTCGGCATAATTAAAAGCGGCAAGCTTCAGAACCCCCGTAAACCATTCATCAGAACGATAGGAATGTGGGGAAAATAGGTTGGAATCAAAGCCGAAAACGACGTTGGTAATTAACAATTTCGGCGCCAATAGTGTATTACTGCGTCTAGCTTTCCTTGTTGCTCAAGCTTGTTTTCCAATTAGTTCATAGCTTCGGCAATAATGAGGAGTTCACATGGTGGTAAGTGGATCAATTAAACCATTATCGCAGCCGTCCCAATTCGAACTACGTGGACCGAATTGTTGTTGTAATATTTGCCTATACTTTATTTTTTATCAACACTGCAGCATCGAATGCTGCTGGCTCTTCGGGTGATATTCATTTACAGTGATTTCGATTATAGTCATTTCATGTGTTTTTTTATATTCATGATCCTTTGAATTTCTCCTTCTCGAAAGAGGAGTTGAGCATAGTTTCCTTCAAGCAGCCAGTATCGTAGAGGCTAGCCTATTGTCCTTGGAATAATACTTTCCTGCTTGCTAGGTCGTGCAGTCATTGAGTCAGTGGCTGCTGGTGGCCTGAACTAGAGGGAGTGCAGAAAAAGAGTGAAGGTTGCCTCATTTACAGCGTGGCTAGGAACTCACCCCGTTTAAAATCTTCGGCCGTAGGGACATATTCCATGTTTTGTCGCTGAAAGTGAATTTATTTAAAACTGTAATGTATTTTAGAGGCTGTTTTTGGCAGGGAATTCCGAATGATCAGAATTCCAGAATGGCTTGGGGTGACATCCGCGCCTGCGGATTAATCACTTGATCAGTTGATTTGATTATTATAATTGTTAGATCGGATTAGGAGTATAACTGTTTATACAATCACATGCTTGATCATGTCATTTTTAATAAATTATAATCATTACCTATTGTTTGATTTAACTCTGGCTTCCAAGTAGGCACTCATCAAATGCATATCGCTATAAACAACCGATGGGTAGCGCTGATAGAAACGCTGCAAATTCGTCCACAATTGTTTGCTGTGTATGTAGAGATGTGATGTACTCGTATTATAGGTAACCCCCTTCTATCAGGTTCATTGTTATACGCATTTTCCCCTATTAAATTCCGGGTCTTCCATGAATTGCGCTTGATCCAGAGATTTTTCTTGGTATCTATTACCTTAATCGTGTATTTTGTACTTTCGCTTCAGTCTACCAAGGTAACGGAAGCCTTGTGATAACTTATGGGAGGAAAAATATTTTTGTCGTCCAAAATGGAAATTTCTATTTGCGCGTTTTGCGTTTTAGACCTATCTGAACAAAATTGCTTTCGTGTCCGCAAATCCTTGCATCGCCCTGGCAGTCCAATTCTGATGCAGTTCCTACCCTTATTTCGTAAAATATGGGCGATGCAAGGATTTGCGGACACGAAAGCAATTTTGTTCAGATAGGTCTAAAATGCAAAAAATTGTTCGAAATAATGGTTCGCTGACATTTGGGGTAACTGTGGGTTGGGACCTAGAGGATCGGGTATGAGCTACATCAGAATCGGACTGCAACATTCGTTGGCGGATGCGCAAACTTGCTCTGAGCAACGCGGATAACTATACGAAAGAATGGTCGTAATGAGCTGAAATTATGAGGGTAGGTGTGGTTTAGACTCCAGACAGTCCCACGAAACCGGTGTCTTCGGAGCTAGGGGTCACAACTAGGGCCAAAATGAAACCTGAGTGTGAAAGAACGATTTATTGCGTTCAAACAGATATTAGTCAAGATATGGATGACACGGCGGCGGAGTGCGGACATTGCAGAGTTGGGTTCTTGGTTGGGTATTGGGTCTTCTAGTTGGGGTGCACAACGTTAAGTGACGAATCCCGAATCGATTATGTAGGTGTATTATTCAGGTAATGATAAACCAGAAGGACCGTTATTGGTCACCAGGCCGGTATTGCATCGCGTCTATGATTTCCCGCCGTTATCGTTCCCCGCACAAAAAAAAAAGAAGATTTTTGTACAGTTTGTTTGAAGAACGTGCGTTCTGTTGAAGTATAAATTCGAGTGTCTATATTAGGTCAAGGACTACATAGAAGTACTTAGGGGCCAAAATAAAGCAATTTATTGTAGTATGTCGTCAAAAGGGGTTCACATTTCTAGGCATACAGGATTGCCGCCACATGAACTCATTGTGCTAGGATTCCAAGAGAGTTCGACGGGTTCCCCATCGGTTCTTGTTTCTCCATTCCATATCATTTATCCTCGATTAGAATCATCATCTGAATATCATTCAAGGGAACTGCACCTTCCTTGGTTTTCACCACATCTATTCGCACAACGACGGGAAGTTCAAAGCTCTCATGCGCTGAGTGACGAATTGTTAGGTACGAGCTGAAATGATCGTGTTCACGGCGCCACGTCAGTGACCTTAACATGAACAAGACTGATGGTGATCTCCGGTAATCAAAAGTGAACATGAACAAGGCTGATGGTGATCTCCGATAATCAAAAGTGATCTCCGGAGTCATTATAGTTTGTTGATATTTTGAACAGGGGAACGGTAACGGCGGGAGGTATAAAAAGCTGTTTGGACCCTAATGAATTCGGAATATTGCTACCTTTCTGGAAATGAATCTCGGAAAGCACTGCACGTTGCCCATTTTCAGTGGAACCCATATTTTTATCGGTTGTTTGTGACTCAGCAGGTAGTCCGACCACCCTTTCTGTCCGTTATGAAGTTATATCTGTTGTAGGTGTCTCCAAAAACATATCTTGCTTGTTACCTGCTTCGACTTCACTTCTACAGGAAATCGGGTATACCGTTATTTCGAAACCTCGTTTGTTTGAGGAGGAGGGCAACAGGTGACACTAAGCGGGTCTACCTGCGCCTCTACAGAATTGCAGATATTCCATCAATTCATCAATTGCCAAGAAAGATCCTGAATCGCCTTGGAAAGTTCCACTAGTCCTCTAGCACGTTTCTTCTACATGTAGCACTATTCCCCTCGTGGTCATCATGAAATCGTAAATTGAGTCGTGATGATGGGGCCTCACTGCCTCACTCTCGCCCCCAATAAATTTAACTGTGATCGTAGAAACTTTGCGCATACGCACACAAGAATTCCTTGTTTGGTTTTATCCCTTCCAAATCTGATCAATCGATTTTCTGGGTATTTCAAGTGTTGGATAAAAACTCCCCATAATAATATGTCTGCGATTTGAGCAACGCTTATTTGCTTATTCAAGTATATACACAAGCCTGGGGCCCACATAGACGATAGGACCGCTCGATACAATAAGGTAAAACCATAATTTAAGAGCATTTACTTGTGCTAACATAAATAAAATTTAGCGATGGATAGTGCCTCTCCTCACCCTTAACCCCTGACCCACACCATATGGCCAGTACGACATTAATTGAATACTTTAAGAGATGAACAACTGCCCAACAGTTGACCAACTAACACATCTACTCACTGTACTTACCGTTGAGGGGGGGGGGGGGGGGATTACCCCGCTCAAAGTTCAAGGATCTCATCAAAAGTTGTGGTATGTTTTGAATGCTAGATGTGTGTGCTAGTGCCTCCTGAAAGCAGGCAGGCTCTGGTAGAACCACATCGACGACCATATACTTCCTTCCCTAGTCACGAGCCTTCCTGGTAATACGAGTTTATTCATTTACATAATTGGTACCTGAAATCGGGATGGCGAAGACTTGCTGGGATCTGCTGTAGTACTGAGGAACACTCAGCTAGAATTGGTGGAGGAGATCCGGACAATCGATGTTTCCATTGAGCAGCCGTTGCAGAAAGGACGTCCATGGCAAATCGCCTTATTTGCCCGTATCCAAACTTTAAGTCCTTCACACATGGACACCTTCCTCTTCCGCTTTCTTCAAATTTTGATAGTTCGATAGGAAAAGGAGATGTCAGGCGCGTATTAGAGAAGAAAAGGGATGTCAGGCGTATATTAGAGTGGCACCGGTGCTTGGAAAGTGAGTGGTTGATTCACGTGTACGTCCTGCTGTTGTATTGATAATACACCAGCATGGTATGCGTATGTGGTTACACCAACCAGAATTGATAATACACTTCATACATATGTGAGGAACCCCTACCCTCCTACTTGGAAGGATTTTAATCAGTCTCTAGCGCTCTTTCGGTGGCACTTGAGGGTTTTGTATAATATAAATTATGATTTTGCTAGATCACTCTAGAAGGAAATAAGAAATTCAGTATTGAAGAAATAAGCTGATGTGTAAATAACTAGAGGTAGGACTAGGACATTCTGTCTGCGGCCTCACTGTTGAGGCACAGACGACACCACACAGTAACACATTCAAACAACGTCAGTCAAGTATCTATTGAATCTAAAGGTTTATTTCCAGTATTAGTTGCATTTACCTTCCGGGGGGGGGGGGGGGGGGGGGGGGGGTCCGTCCTCCCTGGCAACTCGACGAGTATTGGGGACAAGCTCTTTCGATGTAATGACATCATCTGACAGTTGGCAGAATACTGCTATAGAAATAGTAGTATCACTAGGACTAGGAGGGTTAGTAGGAATACTATAACACCATAGTAATCTTCTCTCTGCGCGACAGCTTGATGATGATGTCCTTGGAAAGAAAACGCTCGCCTCCAGAGCTTGATTTTCTAGAGACGACGGATTCCTTCAGAAAGGATTGTTCTTCATTAAACCCTTCCCGCCACTACTCCCTCTCGCGGCATGAATTGCGACGGTTCCGAAAATTTTTTCTCAACTAGACACAGAACTCAGTCGATTGGAAGAAGAACCATGGAAATAATAAATTGCTGCCTGGGCATCGCAACGTAAGTTTCGTCACACACAGGTAGACGCACACCTGAGGTTTTTACGGATTTGGTTTTAGAATGATCTGAAACGGATTTATATCTTGTTATTTTTTTCTGTATTCTTTAGGGCCCCTTCCCTACAGACACTGAAAACAACAGGAGCACCCTCCAAAAAACCAAAGTTAGCTCCAAAGTATAGCTCCCCAGGGGCGCCCCTAAAAAAGGATTCATTGCAGTAGCGTTTTTTGAAAATTGTCCTGAGCTTATTTGGATATGTCGAAATATCGTATATCCATCATCATAATATGAACACATTTGGGGGGAAATGTATTAGAGTTTGAATGGATTGAAACCAGCGGACTGACGTCTCGCGGGGTAGAGTTCCGGCAACGGCGGATCCCAGCGGGGGAGTGCGCCCTGGGAGAAAAAACGTCCATGAAGAAACGAAGAGGCACGCGTCACCTCTTTAGTCCTCCTAAAACGATTACACTCCCGAGGTGCCAGCCAGCCCTCGATATCCTCGAGTGGCAACCACTCTGTGAAGGAGGATGTTTTGCTTACGAGTCTACCAGCTTGACGGATGCATTGTGATGACGTCGGGGAGGAGAAAAGTTCGTCTTCGTGAATCAAACAATTTTTGTTACTCTGGTAGAACATATAATTAGCGAGTCTTTGAACTGACTCTCCAATTTACGAACTTATCGCGCATTTTCGACTTTCTTCACCATAACAACCCAAGTGAAACATTGCATTGCCTTCTCAATGTTTTTGATATTCTCAGTTTTGTTATAATAGTGGTTTATTGTACAAAATTACCCCAATAATGGTTTATTGTGCAACATCCCCCCCCCCCCCCCTTTCTTGAATAAACAAATCGCTCATCTTCGAACTCGTCATTTCCCTTGCCATTTACAAAATATTACGGCGAAATCTGGAATTTTTCTCATCATGCAGCTAAGGTCAGTATCTGGAAGTATGCATATATTCATATATAGACTTAGTATAAAAATGTCCAGAGGTGGATTCATGTGGTGGATGCTCTGAAACGGATTTGAATCGAAGAATTTTCGAAACCGAACATTTTGGATGGACAGCATTAGCCTATATTTCCTCCGAAAGTTCGCTAAAAATTACCACTTTGTCTTTCAGCTTTCCTGATGAACAAATTTGCTACTACGAATATTTATTCCGTCATTGTGTATGCTTATGGCCGCAAATGTTGCTACATGCCAAACTCCGATTTAGTTAATTCTCATTTCAGTGATTGCACTGCTTGGTTGGCCTATTGGTTATGATTCTGTATGAATTTCTACTGCTCCTTCATTCTGCGCATGCTAAACGATAAATGCCTCCTACACGTATCGGTAGGTATCTATCATTATCATTAACTTTTCTGCTGGGACAATGAAGTTTCTGAGTGCGTAGATAGTCACTTACGAATTTCATCGTATGCATTTTCTGGGACTCATCTTTTGCGCATGGGTCAGCGTGAAATCCTTGTCAACCGCTTAACTCCGTCTTCTCATCATTGTTTCATTCATTCATTATTTTCATTCTGTACCGCTACCAATATGGATAGGTCCAGTCCATCCTAAGATGGTCGTTCCCCCACAGTTACCATTGCAGTCTTGTTCTGGATAGAGGTTGAAGCTGGGTTACCTACAACTTTGGAAATGCGCTTGTCTGTTCTTTCGGACATTCCATTCGAACGATCAGCAGAGACATCTTCTCTTCCTAGACAAAATTATTATGCTTTTTAGTTAGTTTATATAAACCTGGCTTAACGTCGACCAAAGATTTACATACTGTTACCAATTTATTTGTAGTGTATACAACTGTTAACAAACCGTACTTGATTGAAATTTTTACGAGTGGTTATGTTGTTAATAAGTTTTCTGTAAAACACACATCTATCTGAATTGGCATAGTAGTTAACTGTCGATATGCTCAACTTTCGAAGATCCCACCAACTCTGCATTGATGTCAATAGTTGTAGAGCGGGAGTACCATCTCATCTAATTTCTACCTGCCTCAGTAGTTAACTGGAACAATAGACGAACTCGGTCAGAACCTCTTACCCTATCAGTTTAAAATTTGTTCTTATGAAGATTTATTTCAACAGCTACCAGTGGCTTCAATATGAATATTCTCTAACTCTATATAAGTGTCATGTGAACTTTTAGCAATCGAACTATGGAATGCCACTGCTAAAAAAGATTAACCGTCCATTAACATTCGTTCAGTCTTGACGAGTGGTAGGGATTGTTGAATGAATTGAATCAGTGAGGGATGCCAACAGGAAATCGAAAGTTCTTCAGGTGACGGCGACCACATGGTTCCCTTGTTATTGTTGGAGCAACATCCGAAGTACTCACTTTTATTTAGCAATCTATCTGAGCCGTCTTCGGCCTCAAACTAAACCACGCGTCGGCACACCCGGAATTACGAGGTAGTTTCAATGTCGCACTTCCACATTCAATTGTTTGATGATTATAGCATATAGAAGGTAGACTGAGAAAGCCTGCAAACGGGCAGTGAGTTTTTCATTTTGGGAGAATAATCGCAGATTCATTTATATTATATACTTTTTAAAGATTTAGCAGGCATAACTAATTGCATCTATTTTGACCATTCAGTTGGCAGCATCGAAGAAGTGTCCTCACTGTCGTCTCACGTAGCACAATGATTTTCTTAGTGGTTAGGTTAGTATCCTCGCCTGGGGTCACAGATACTGACACCGTAATGCTTTATCGTTTCATCCATGTTGATGAAACTAAATAACTGTCGGAAGCGGGACACCAAAAACCTGACCTTGAGCATTAGGGATAGATTGTATCTCAGACGTGTGTATGCTAGCTGGAAGGCGTTTTAAAAATAATTCCATCTGGGTTGTAGAAGGAAGGTCGTGGCGTTGGGGGAGACTTAAATACAAAGGCATTATTACACCGATGTTGATTGTAGAAATTCTATTTCTCATTGCTCGTTCCCTTTGACTGTAGGAATTGGGTTCCTTCTAAACTCAAATTCCAAATCCGCCATGGAACACAAGCTGATATGCGGCCCTGATCGTAAAATCTACCCACGACTTTTACCATATTGATGTACTCATAGATAATGGAGTTAAATTGAGTTATTAAATAGAGTAATTGAAAGATCGTGAATTTTGCAGAAAACATTGAAGGCCGTTTCATGGAAGGGAAACAATCGTCGATTTCTCATACATTTAAAATTTTCTGGTTTATATGGGGGTCGTTTCTTGTATTCTGTGATGTGCTCTCGAGCCGTTTATAATGGTTTTCCCAGGGGCTTACAGGCACTTGGGGGCATGCTTTATTTATTTTTCTTCCTCTAGACAACAAACAATTTTTTTTGCATCTTTTATAAGTTAGTCGACTACAATTTACCACTTTGAGATGACTGAGGTCACGACGAGATTCGGGGACCAACTAGACCACAAATGGGACCAACAAACCTGATTTAATTAATTTTGGTTCACGGTAAGTAAGGAAAGCATCAAGTACGGCGGACGGACAGACATGTTTAAATTCTTTTTTCAGATGCGACGTACCTTGAAACGCAGACGATCAAATTTTGGTGGGAGTTGAACTTTTTTTCCATTCTCGATCCCAAAGTAAATGGCTCCGATTCCAAACAAAAATGGCTAATCTGCTACTGACATCGCTTTGTCCAGAAGAATTATACAGGTAAAAATACGGAAGTGCCTGCAAATAATATTGCTATCCCAATTTTGAATGCACATACTCGCAAGTTCATTTGCCAGAGGCGTTTGGACGTTTTCGGTGAAAAATCACTCGGAAGAATGGTGTCCTAACCCACTCGCCATATAGACTACTAGTTGTTCACAAAATTATTGTAAAGAGCAAATCGCTGTAGTCGTGGAGGCAGTCAAGAACTGGACCAAGGAGGTGGCGGCAAGTTTCCTCAAGGTGGGAATTGCGAAGTTCGAAATGTAGTGAAATATAACCGGGCATTATGTCGGAAAATAGTTCATAAATATATAAACCTTCTCTGAATTTAATGAGTCAATAAAAAGTTCGATTCTTGAAAAAGAATAATTTTCTGGGACACCTCTCGTAAGTTCGGGTGGGTTTACCTAAGTGGGCTTGAGAGGGTGTTCAGTTCGATACTGTCAGTCTACTATTCTGCCCTCCAAAGTAAAAAAGCCGTAGACTCGATTTTTTTCAGTTTATATGTTTTGGTATGGCTGGATTCATAAAGACCTATTTTAGTATCTATTTGTAAAAGTTGGGAAAATTTCCCTAAAAAAGTTATTCAAGGAAAACGTGTACTTGGTTTTCGAGTTCTTGATTGTTTTCCAACGATGAAACGCAGTAGTAGTTCTTCCAACAATAAAAAACACAACCTAGGTCCCAGACCTACGGTGTTAATTCATTGGAACAGTGAATTTAATTCAATGGTCATCAGGAGCGTACTGTTTTTCTTTGTTGTATCCCTCTCATAGTTGTCTGAATTCTTCAGGCGGTACAGTTTTTCATTTTTGTGATGAGCGCTAAAAGCTTCGAGCGATCGACCGTTGATGGCTTCCATCGTATCTTACATGGAAAAATAAAGGTACTGTTTTTCTCTTTGGGAAAGGGGTTAAAAAACTCCAGCAACTACAGTGGGAAACAACCGTAGCGTGAGCGTCCAACGAAGAAAAGCAGTAGCAGACCCTCTACCGTTTTTTGAAGCAAAATTTACCTCATCTTCTACAACGGAGACAACCAGTTGCTTACATAAATTCATGTTTACTCTTCAAAAATTGATGCGCCTTGCTGCTACAGACGTAGAAACTAAATTTGGATCAATTGCAACACAAAAAAATCATTGGAAAATATTGAAGAATGCCCATTTTACAGCCTAAAAACTTCACCTGCGTTTTTCTCAAAACTAGATTTCCTTGTTAGAGTTCCTTGATCTTGCTTTGGAGCAGTCTTGTAGTTGCTGAACTCTATTGTTTATTTTTCTTCGATTTGAAATATTAAATTTAAAATTTTCGAAGGTGCTGTTCTAATTTTGTATTGCACTATAGTGTTTCGTCTTCACGTAGAATCATTAACTACCAGAACTGGAAGACGAATCGAATGTTGATTACTGAAGGGCTCGCGTAGTTTGACTAATGGAAAGCTTATTGGACACGGAGTGAACGGAGGGTGCTACCCCTTCGAGACCTTTTCCTCCCTGATCGACCGATTCCGTCGATGAGGACCAACTAATCAACAGTGTAAAAACAATCCATCAAGTGCCTGTTGAAGAGTAGAACGAAGAACGTTGAAGTACATTTAATTTAAGGCACCCATGTCAAATAGTGGATATGTCAAATAATGGAATGAAGTTAAATTAGCGGGCTTTGGTGTCTGTTAACTCCGAATTCTCGTGAACTAAACTTTCGACTTCACTTAAATGCTGAGGATCTCCCTTTTCAAAATAATTGTCATTGCGATTGCGTTAACAATGATTCTCCATACATACACGCCTTGATCATAAGAACAATGTTTATAGTAAGTTATTCGTTGAAGTAATATTCATAACCGTGAGGAAGCTAATTATGCAGTGCATGTTGCCTCTCCAGCTCTTTTGTCATCAATAATTTTGGTTCAGCATCGTTACAGTCGCCATTTCATCTTATTGTATTAATTTGATGGTCACTCATTTTTAAATAAAATAAATGGGGACTGGCACCATCTTTTTTATGCCTCGAAATTGTAGCGTGATTGAAGTGAAGTGCCCATTCTAAAATATGGAATATAGGATGCTGCAACCACCGTAAGTTGGTAAAAATCAAGAGTTCCACTCTCCCCTCTTGTCGTCTCACTCGCTACTGTGAATGGGAATCTCTCAACAATAATTCATTCGTCTCAATAGTTTTTTAGGTCAACTAATTGGAACTTTCTTTGAACTGAAAAATCATTCTATATTTACCGGAGGGTTGGAGGGAAAACGGCCCCTATTGTATAATTTCAGTGATGTGCAACGCTTTCACTGTTTCTGGGGCTATGGTGACAAATTCCGATCATCCTTTTTAGAACGTCCCTCAATAGTAAAAGACGTCCTTTTGTATTTCATCTGGCCAGAAGAGGACAGTACTCAGCCGAGAATGAAAAGAACCATATTCAAATCCGTTTCAGACCATCCTAAATCCAGATCCAAGGGAGAAAAAAAAAACAGTTTTGTGTACGTGTTCAGGAGGAAAGTGGGGGTTAATACTGACAAAACGTTGGTTTTTCGGCTAAATGTTGTGCGCTGCCCAGGGTTTAATTCTCAACTGATTCATGTGTTTCTTTTTTGTTTGACGCAGAAATCAGTCGAGTTGTGGTCTACATCGCTGGAATTTAGAAATTTACTTCTAGAAGGGTTGAAGGGGGGGGGGGGGGGTCAATTCCGAAAAACGTGGGTTTCGGCAAAATTTTGTGTGCGCCGCCTAGGGCTTAGTTCTTAGCCGATTTACTTGTTCATTTTTCGTTCGACGAAGAATTCAGTCTACTTGTGCCTTACGTCGCCGGAATTTCGAAATTTATTTCTATAGTGGCGGGGAGGGGGGAGAGAACACGGGATTTTCTGCAAATCTTGTGTCCGTTACCCGTTTTCTTAACCGATTTATGGGGGTGGTTATTTATTAGTTTGATTGAGAAATCGTTCTGGTTGTGCACTATGTTGGTGGGTGGGTGGGGGGGGGGGGGGGGGGCTGGATTCAAGCCGAAAAACACGCTGATGCTGCCCAAGCCCAACTCGCAATCGACTTTACGTGGTTCAGTTCGACGCAGGAATCAGCTGGTTATTATAGGTTATTGTAGAGAGTGATCTGTACACCACCATAAGAGACGTCACTGTAATGCTCTACGGGGTTTTTCGCATACCTATTCGAATCCTGACATTGATTGGTCCTGGCCGAATGCTGATAATTGAGATCCTATTTTCATTCCTCTCCTTCTTGCTACGGCTCTAGAACTGATGAATTTCCTCAGACTCACAGATGATATTTATAAACAGAAACTGTAGGCTTGTGGAAGAGGGTTGATGGGAAAAAACTGGATGGTGGGTGGGGGGGGGGGGGGTGTTAGGGGATTCTGTGAAATAGGATGTGTGGAGGGAAGTGAAGCTATGGTCATTAGTCAGTAGACAGGTTTCCCGGGTTGATGAGAGCGCTAGGCGCAGTGGTGGATGAAGGTTAGGGAGGGGTTCTTCACCCCGCTTCCTGTCTTCCACCCTTTTCGACGAAAAACTAGCATTGGCATTCTCGCGAAAGGGCACCCACCCTCTTCCAATGGATTCCACAAACATCATTAATTCTTGTCGGTTTATCTGCGCTGCCGATTCCGCGCACCCAAATTAATGTTATACCGTCTGTCACACCAAATGGAACTTACACCTCCAGCCAGGCTCATCTGTTTTCCTTTCCCCGTCTTATTTGCGCCTGGAGGTATCTTGAATGGAACCCCCAATATCTTGTGGAATAATTATCCTTGTATTCAAGTGTTCCCGAAGTTACAGCAGAATTAACTCATGCCGGCATAATTTTGGCATCCGTTGTACATGATGGATGTGGTTTCTTTCCCAATTTGTGCAAATAACGAAATTGTTTATGAACTTGCGAACGGTCAATCTTCCCGATTTCATAGATGAATCAACTTAAACTCTATAATTATAATTAGGTATCTTCTGTCCAGTCCTGTTTATTTAAGGGTAACTCCTGTTGACTGAACAATGCCTATTGATTAATAAGCGGTAGTCCCACCGGCAAAACCCATCTGCCTCTGATGAAAATATTATTGTCATTCTGCATACCGCCGGTTTATACTACTACTTCCGCAACATATTAATCCGTTTTAAGCACAAATCTCAGTGAATTTTGTGGGGAAAAAAGGGAAAACTACCATTAAGTGGAAAAAAACTAACTAATGCCATCTCTGACTTTGACGATACAGCCAACAACTTGAGTGCTAAGTACCTACTCATCAGAGATACGGGGAAGAAAATACCAACCATTTAGAATGACAAGACATGGGAAAGAGCAACTTGCAGCTTTGCTAGTTTGCTCAAAAAGCAACTACACCGAGAGAAAAAACGCATTGTTTTACCACCTCGTGGTGCTCGCAGGCCGGTGAAAACTTTGAAAAAAACCCGATAGGGATTAGGGGTACCCGATAGGAATCTACTGATAAGACCCTATCGGGTAATCACAGCACGTACGTGCTGGGATACCCGATAGCAGCCGAACGTGCTGTAAAGAAACACCCGTTTGGTTTCCAATCGGGCAAAAAATTGAAAACAATCGGGTAATCCTTGCACGTCCATGCTGTTCCTAGCGGGTCTACCACCTAACACCCGTTTGATTGCAATCGGGTCTACCACCTAACACCCGTTTGATTGCGATCGGGTCTACCACCTAACACCCGTTTGACTGCAATCGGGTCTACCACCTAACACCCGTTTGACTGCAATCGGGTCTACCACCTAACACCCGTTTGATTGCGATCGGGTCTACATCCTAACACCCGTTTGATTGCAATCGGGTTTACCACCTAACACCCGTTTGATTGCAATCGGGTCTACCACCTAACACCCGTTTGATTGCAATCGGGTCTACCACCTAACACCCGTTTGATTGCAATCGGGTCTACCACCTAACACCCGTTTGATTGCAATCGGGTCTACCACCTAACACCCGCTTGGGTTCTATCGGGTCTACCACCTAACACCCGCTTGGGTTCTATCGGGTCTACCACCTAACACCCGCTTGGGTTCTATCGGGTCTACCACCTAACACCCGCTTGGGTTCTATCGGGTCTACCACCTAACGCCCGCTTGGGATCTATCGGGTTCTACGAATGGACGCCCGATAGAATCCTAGCGGGTTCTACGAGTGGACGCTCGATAGAATCCTAGCGGGTTCTACGAGTGGACGCCCGATAGAATCCTAGCGGGTTCCACGAGTGGACGCCCGATAGAATCCTAGCGGGTTCCACGAGTGGACGCCCGATAGTATTCTACCGGGCGTCCACTCGTAGAACCCGCTAGGATTCTATCGAGCGTCCACTCGTAGAACCCGCTAGGATTCTATCGAGCGTCCACTCGTAGAACCCGCTAGGATTCTATCGAGCGTCCACTCGTAGAACCCGCTAGGATTCTATCGAGCGTCCACTCGTAGAACCCGATAGGATTCTATCGAGCCTACTTCTCACTACCCCATTGGATTCCTAATGAGCCCATTTCCACCCTAACCGTTTGCATTCTCCAATGGCTCTACCAATCAGGTAATTATTAGTAGAGCGTAGGGAGATGCAAAAGGGTAGCGATGGATTGGGATTAGGAGGAATCCTAAGGAGTAGGGAGAAGGAGGATTTCGAAGCCTGGTGAGGAACCTGCGTGAAACATACTCATGAAATTGAAATCGAAATACTCATTGAAATCAAAAGTGTTGAACAAACAGTTGAACAAAGAAATGAAAGTTATAAATGTATAGAAATGTAAATAGTTGCAATAAGTAATTCTTATTTGTAAAGGTGAACACAGCTTGGGCAAAGGAGAGTTAACACAAGTGTTTAGGTCATCAATTTATTCATAAGTCATAAAGTTCAAATTCACAATAAAAATCGGAAATAAATAATTTGTTTTCGTACGCAGATTGTTTATAGCAATTTGTTTCTTAACTAAGTACAACAACAAAATAAACAGTTTAACAGTATCACAGTTTATTGGACTCGTTATATGCAACAATATTTGATAACGTATGCATATTATTATATATCGGTATATAAAATTGTCTATGTTTATGTTTAATTACAGGTTGTTTCGCACTAATACGTATAGTCTAGAGCGTATAGATACGTATAGTCTAAATAATTTGTTTTCGTACGCAGATTGTTTATAGCAATTTGTTTCTTAACTAAGTACATTAACAGTATCACAGTTTATTGGACTCGTTATATGCAACAATATTTGATAACGTATGCATATATATATATATATATATATATATATATAATTGTCTATGTTTATGTTTAATCACAGGTTGTTTCGCACTAATACGTATAGTCTAGAGCTTTAACTACAACGTATTTGGGAAAGTATATCCGCGGTTCGACAGTTTTTAAAATGAATGAAATTCAACTTCTCTGAATGTTAAGGGACAGTAGTGAAATTTGTAATGTTCTGTACCACTCATGTTGGAACAGTGATGTATATATTATACCCAATGAAATATGGTCGACTTCAAAAAAATTTTATTTAGAATATATATTATTATAGAATGTTATTTACATATTATTCAGAATGGTCATCAAGGAACAGTTGATGCACAAATGGTAACTAACTAGCACCACCTCAGTGTAGACACGTTGTAAAGCAATCAGTGGTGAGGACGTGATGGGTATGTTAGCTATTTTTTACTCTTACTGCCACGTACCGCCAGTTTCTGGCGTTCGACCAAATCCTGCAAGGACTTGGGAGTACTGCCCGGATCGCTGGATGATGCAGGGGAGCTGCTGAAGTGTGGAGGTGGGGACACGGGCAGAGTGCTGGTATCAGACTCAGGAGTGGCTGTTGCAGTGGTTAGTTTAGATGGGGTGGTTTTACATGGTGTTGTTTTAGACGGGGTTGTTTTAGACGGGGTTGTTTTAGACGGGGTTGTTTTAGACGGGGTTGTTTTAGACGGGGTTGTTTTAGACGGGGTTGTTTTAGACGGGGTTGTTTTAGACGGGGTTGTTTTAGACGGGGTTGTTTTAGACGGGGTCAATCTTTTCGGAGTCCTACTCTCTTTGTAGAATCCAGCTTCCTTAAGGGGAGTTCTTGGCCATGTAGGAGACAGAAGGGGAGGTGGTTCAGATACACCTGAAAGGGCAGGGCTTGCCTCAGGAGGAACTGCTGTTGCTGATGGTAGATGTACCTCCTCAGATGGGTCAAAAAGTGATTTGGAACTTGAAGTGAATGGCAAATGTGACTCAACACCCCCTGAAGTTGATGGCAAATGTGACTCAACACCCGGAGTTGACGGCAAAGGTAATGATACTGAAGCAGGACTATCTGTTATGTGAAGGGCACCAAGTATTTCGGTTGTGGTGGTATCTATACTGTAAGCAATCAATCCGTGTTGTTCTGCAAACGCTTTTGTACAAGTACCATAAAGTAACAGTTCCGAATCACCAAGAATGTTAGACTGTATTATGTTGTCCCCAGTTAAGTTTAAGAAAGTTACCAATTCACCTGTTCTGAGACTCTCAACAAAGCATACACATTGACCCTCTATAATGTCGTATTTTTGTATCAACACTCGTACAAGTGATTTTTCATCACTGGAGCTACCATCAGCAGGAGCAGCAGGGGTGGGTGTAACGTGGTAACGTAGGAAGTGAGCACAGGTGGAAGCGATAGTCACGACAGAGTGGAGGTAGTTTTTAGAAACCTTTAAATCATAGCACACCCATTCTAGAGTTTGCCAGATGTGTGTACACTGAGGTGGGTACTCGCAGTTCAGCACGATTATTAATTTAAAACAAAGATCGACCGCCTGGAGTATGGTGTCAGTTCTAAGGCTAAAATCTAAGTATTTGACTAGACAATGGCTGACGGAACCTAATTTTCCTATTGCTATGACATACGGTTGCAATGTTCCGTGTTCCGCTTCCTCCAGGCGTTTGGCGTGGAGGTTGTCCACCTCAGAATCTGAGTCCAGGAATTTGACGAAGTGATCTGCCGACTCCTTCTTCGAGATCTGAACCGGAGCTCTAAGTCCTGCCCTCTTCTTCAACCGGTGAGTCCCCATAGCGAACGGGAGGGCGACGAGAGCTGCAGTCGTTCTCTTGTCCTCCTCTGAAATATCACGGAGCACATTAGCAACACGTTCGTACAGTACGATTCAGTCATTACAACCACCTCATGGTCAAATAAAGCAATTTCAACAAATCATTTGTTTACAAAGCGTGAAGAAGAAGAATCCCTGGTATAACAACAAAATATTAAAGTTGAAAAAACGATTCCTAGTCAATTTGAACACAGAGTAGGCTAATCACAATTATTTCTCACCGGTATTTTTTTCGTAGTACGACAGTAACGACTCGACGATCGTGTCCCACCCTTCCACGCTTCTGGAAGACCTGCTAGCCTCTTGGACTATGGCCGGGTGGAGTTCTCTCAGCTTTTCATACAGCCTCCCCTCCGGGATGGTATAGAGCTCCTTGAAATCAGATTCTATCTGTAACAGAAAACAACAACTATCATTAGCGATTACTAAAAAATATTCCTCGCTTTAAACAACAGCAGGCACAAGTATATAAACAGAGCACATGAAATACGTTCAAATTATGAACTCACCACTTTCGCTGCGTGGGCGGACGACTTGAAGAACGGGAAGTAGTCGAAGTAGTCGGAGAGGCTGTTGTCTTCACAGCATAGGTAGTCGTGCCGCAGCTTCGCTGTCCTCCGTAACGCCTCTTGTATCTTTTCGGGGATCGACGCTCGGTCCAACCAATCACCTCCCCTGATGGTTTGGATGGAGTGATGTTTTTCGAGTTCCTCTTTCCACTCTAGGAAAATAACATCAACGGTTACGACTCCTCACAATAAATAACACAGAAACGGCAGACAAGGAGGGTGGTAGGAGGAAAAGAGATGAATAGAGAGTAGACTCACCTGTCAGAGTTTTCCGTACGGGCGGAGGGGAGGTGGTTGGCTGCTTCGGCTTCTTTGTGTAGGCCCTCTTCTGTTTGCCTCCCTTCCGTTTCCTTGCTTCACTTGCCTTCTTGGCCTCCTTTATTTTATCGTACTTTTCTTTATTGGCCTTCCTCCAGGAGTCCTTGAGGTTGTTTACTTTGCTCCACAAGTGCCCGTAGGGGTACTTCCTTGGTTTTTTCGTCGGCGTGCTGTCACTGCTGTGTGACGAGCCCCCCCGTGTCGATGCTGATAAAGTAAACCACAGCGAGGGGGGATCCCGGAAATATCTCGCCAACTGAGCAGCTATGAAACTGAAACGTACACAACAATTCAAAGACGTGATTATTATGTCTTTATGCAGAGGAATGTTAAGATAAGAGTACCCAACATGTATACTAACAAACAATGCGTAATCACAAATTTCAAGGTGTCACTCACTTCAATTCTTTGTAAGAGAAATGGGGGATGACGTTCGCACCCGCGGGGGTGGCTTGTCGGTGAAGGTGGTTTATGACAACATCCGCTACCGCCTTCCTGTCGGATGGGCTGACTGCCTTGGTATTCTCGGGCCTTGCTAGCTCCATGCACCTCCGCCCCTTCTCTGATTGTTGTAGTATTGCTGTGATCTGTTGGGGAGAGAGGAAGAGATGTAAATTTAATATAAAAACCCTAGGTTTGACTATGAGTACGTGATACTATTTCACCCACGGATGGTGTGATGCACATTACCTCATCTGAAGTGCTGATGAAAGCAGTCTTATCGACTCCCTTGTAACTGGCGAATTGGGGGTCGTCGTCGGTTGTGGCGGCGGATTCGTCGTCATCGTCAGACGATTCCTCGCTGAGCTGTAGTTCACTCGGCAACGAGTCTCTAAGGCGAGGCGTCGAGGAGTAAAACTGCAACAACAACACCGTTCACCTCGTAACAATACATATTATATGCAGGAAGTTATTGTCAAACATGAACACTGTTTCTGTCTGCCTGTCGTCTGTAATTGTAATTGGCAACACTCACCTGGGTAGGAAGTGTTCGCGTGGAGTCGTCACTTGATAGGGGTCTAGCAAGAGATGTCGAAGAACTGGGAGAGGAGAGTGGACCGAAATTCGTCTTCCACCCTGCTGTGTATCGCATCTTGTCCCTCGGAGTCCACAGTCCTCGTGCTACTGCTTCCCAGAGGATATTGCCTGGTTCTAGGTTGCGTAATTCGCCAGTTTCGAATCTGGCAGCTGTGCAGGGGAAAAAAAAGTCAGCCATGAGACCAAGTGAACACCCGATATGACTACAAGCGGCAAGGCAAAACAGTTTGTTGAAAATATTTTAAAGTACAACAATACCCGATTGGATTACTAACGGGTACTCACAACCACAAACACCCGTTACGAATGTTTACGAATATTTGGCAAAGTCCGGATGAACCCGTTTGGAACGAAGTGAACACCCGATACAACTACAAGCGGCAAGGCAAAACAGTTTGTTGAAAATATTTTAAAGTACAACAATACCCGATTGGATTACTAACGGGTACTCACAACCACAAACACCCGTTACGAATGTTTACGAATATTTGGCAAAGTCCGGATGAACCCGTTTGGAACGAAGTGAACACCCGATACAACTACAAGCGGCAAGGCAAAACAGTTTGTTGAAAATATTTTAAAGTACAACAATACCCGATTGGATTACTAACGGGTACTCACAACCACAAACACCCGTTACGAATGTTTACGAATATTTGGCAAAGTCCGGATGAACCCGTTTGGAACGAAGTGAACACCCGATACAACTACAAGCGGCAAGGCAAAACAGTTTGTTGAAAATATTTTAAAGTACAACAATACCCGATTGGATTACTAACGGGTACTCACAACCACAAACACCCGTTACGAATGTTTACGAATATTTGGCAAAGTCCGGATGAACCCGTTTGGAACGAAGTGAACACCCGATACGACTACAAGCGGCAAGGGAAACAGTTTGTTGAACATATTTCAAAGTACAACACTACCCGATTGGATTACTAACGGGTACTCATCCCCCCCCCCCCTCCAAACACCCGTTATGTATACAAGGGACAACGAAAAACAAGTTGGTGCAAGTATTTAACGTCCAATACTACCCGATTGAATTACCAACGGGCACTAACACACGTAGCAATTTCCCGATATCGTAACAATGAAATTTAAACCAAGATCATCATGAAATCCGAATATTATAGAAAAACCGTTTACATTTGGTAAATTGGTTGGAAACAAATTCAAATTGTCAGTGTGGGTGTGCAAGTCATTTCTACGTGTAGGTACATAATGAAATCGGAATATTATACAACAAAAATTAGCGTTTGGTCATTACGTTGGCAAAAGGAAATAGTAATACTCAACAAAACAAAACTAAATTCAAATTGAAATGTCACTTTGGATGTAGAAGTCACAGGTATGTGAGTATATCTTGAAATCGGAATATCATACAACAACTGTTTCATTTGGTAAATACGTTGGCAACAGGAAATAGTAATACTCAACAAAACGAAATTAAATTCAAATTGAAATGTCACTTTGGATTTGGAAGTTACAGGTATGTGATTATATCTTGAAACCGGAATATCATTCAACAAAAAGTTTCGTTTGGTAGGTAAATACGTTTGCAAAAGAAAATAATAATACTCAACAAAACAAATTCAATTGCCAGTGTGGGTGTGTAAGTCATAGCTACGTGTACATCATGAAATCGGAATATTATACAACAAAAATTAGCGTTTGGTCATTACGTTGGCAAAAGGAAATAGTAATACTCAACAAAACAAAACTAAATTCTAATTGAAATGTCACTTGGGATTTAGAAGTCACAGGTATGTGAGTATATCTTGAAATCGGAATATCATACAACAAAAGTTTCATTTGGTAAATACGTTGGCAACAGGAAATAGTAATACTCAACAAAACGAAATTAAATTCAGATTGAAATGTCACTTTCGATTTGGAAGTTAAAGGTATATTAAATATACCTTTAACATAAATTTTATGCGATTATCATGAAATCGGAATATTATAGAAAAAGAGTCAAAAAGGTTTTTGCTAACCTTGAAATGCAGCAACAATTCTTGCATCCAATTTCCAAGACTCTAGAATATCAGTCAACTGTTGGTCCGCCATTGAAATAAAAATGAATTCTGTAGTACAACGTACCAGGGTCCGAATGTCTGTTTGGTGACGGGTGAACGTTGATAATTGAAGCACAACAAACAAGAAACACAACTAATTTGAAACAACTGATTTGAAACACAACTGATTTCAAACAACTGATTTGAAACACACGCGCAACACACAGAATGAAGAAGCACAGGGAAGTAAGCAGAACACGTGAGTGACGCGAGTGATCGGGAAGAAGTGGTTGTCGCCATAAGGGGACGTTGGGGTTATATAGAGGTCTCCCCACCATGCCCCACCTGGTAACGGGTTTCCCTGCTCCAAGCGGGCAGGCATGTGCTCCTATCGGGTGTCCGAATGTTTCTAGCGGGTTTTTCAAATCCCCTATCGGGTGCTAAGATTCCTAACGGGTATCCGATTTCAGACACTTTCCCATTCCCCATCGGGTGTTTTTTACATCCTATCGGGTGTCTGAATGTTTCTAGCGACTTTATCAAATCCCTATCGGGTGTTGAGGTCCCTATCGGGTATCCGATTTCACACGCTTCTCTGATTCCTATCGGTTGTTTTCTGCCTCCTATCGGGTGTTTGAATGTCTTGTAACGTCTTTTTACCTCCCAAACGGGTTTTCATTTCTATCGTGTCAGGTTTCCCGATTTCAAACGGTTTTCCGATTCCTATCGAGTTTCTGTTACTCCTATCGGGTTTTTCACAACTTCCTACCGGGTACTTCGAAACTCGTAACGGCTTTTTCAATTGAGATCGGGTGTTTCATAACGTCCTATCGGGTGTTTCGAATCCCTTAACGGGTTTTTCAATTCCTGCTTCTAACGGGTTACTGTAATGTGTAACGGGTTTTTAAATTCGTATCGGGTTTTCACTCACTTGCTAACACGTGTACGGTTTTTCTAACATTTCTGCCAGAAACTCCTACGTGCCTACCATTAGTATAGGTACCTGTGCCTACTAGGAAAAAATATTTTAAAAACCCCATCACAAATACCACGAGTGATTAACGACTCATTCCATTGATAATTCAATTTAATTGATAATGTACGCATGCACATGCACAACATAACAACTTACAACATGTAGTGGACTTGTAGAAATAAATGACATATAGGTACTTACTGCCCTCAGATTCCTTCCGGCATTGAATGACGCCATGAAATGTTGCAAAAGCGATGCACATCACTTTGTAAACGCTGTCGTTTTTATCAAAACTTTATTCAATACAATATAATATTATATTACACTTCATTCACAGAGATGTTCATAATGAGTATAGCTCGGGTGAAAATGACCGGCCAAACTACTCAATTTGGCTCATGCCAAATTACTTCTCGCCCTAGAATATATTATTATAATATCATAGGTCATCATGCGCTCAACAACCGTTTTCCTACACTGTTTAATTGTTCCAAGTTCAAATTGTGGCTGGAACTAATTAATACCCGATAGACTTGTTGCCTACTCGATAGGGAATCATTGGACAACCCGATTGATTACTAAGCGGGAGCTGTTAACAATTATATCACCCGATAGGCAGCCAACGGGTATTTTTTGAATATTTTCCTGCTCGATTGGTTTTCCAAAACCCGATAGGGACTCGTATGTGCAACCCGATAGATGTTCACTCGGGTGTTGTTATCAATTACATCCACCCGATAGAGCTACTAACGGGTATTTCAACGAGGTCGAGCACCCCCCGCACCAGAGAGAAATACTCGTTGGGAGGGGAGGTAAAAATTCAATGAAAACCAAGTCTAACTGACTCTCGACTATACTGAGGACTCATCAGTACAAAAAAAAAATACGGAGTCATAATTCTCTCAGGTGGGGGTGCTCAGCATAAATCTGTTGATAATATAATATAAAACTCGAAAACTGGTGAAGGACGACAACATGTCAATTGGATTATGCTTGTGGACAGCCACCCTGCGGGTAAATGGGCGGGTGGGTTGGGCAATGATCAAAGATAATTTGAAATAAAAAAGAAAAAAAAGCGTAGGTATACCTAATTCAAGTTTTGGGGGCCAAAATTTGTGGGAACCACCGGAAATAACTATTTCAATAATTATTTTACATGAAAGCAACAATAAATGAACAGCCACCATTTCTGCATATAGAATAATAATAAACCCATGCGTGACAAGGACTTTGCAGCGTTTTTAATTTTCAGGTCCAGTATCATGTCCTTCACAATTCCCTCAACTTTACCATATTTCTTCGCGTGAACCCTCCCATGGTAACAAGTACATGTCCTCCAAACGTCCATATTTACGGGAGGTGAAGGGAAAGAGTTGTTATTCTCAAATTCTCACCACTCCCCAAAAACAGTTATCCTTTAGAAATGGTGAATGCAGGCTTCGCTTCCTATACCTCCTCACAGGGATTCGGGCTACCTGGGCTATCATTAAACCACAAATATTTTCCCAACTCTTCATTAACTGTTGCAGGCTTTTGTGTGAGGATTCTACGTATCTCGTCTTGTACTAAATCCTCACATAAAACCTTTCAACGGTCACTCGGAACCTGGGAAAATATTTGTGAATCCGTCTCCAGAGCCAATGCCCCTTTGACCAAGTTCAAATTGTAAAACCCTTCAACGCTCACTCGGAACCTGGGAAAAAATTTGTGAATCCATCTCCGGAGCCAATGCCCCTTCGACCAAGTTCAAATTGTGGCGGGACCTACTTGACACCCGATAGAAATGTTGCCTACTCGATAGGGAATCATTGGACAACCCGATTGATTACTAAGCGGGAGCTGTTAACAATTATATCACCCGATAGGCAGCCAACGGGTATTTTTTCAATATTTTCCTGCTCCATTGGTTTTCCAAAACCCGATAGAGACTCGTCTGTGCAACCCGATAGATGTTCACTCGGGTGTTGTTATCAATTACATCCACCCGATAGAGCTACTAACGGGTATTTTGTTCGGCATTTCCCTGCTCGATTGCATTGTTCAACCCGATAGACGTTGGTCGATGCAACCCGGATGATTATCAATCGGGAGCTATGAGACGACCCGTTACGATGCTAACGGGTATGTTTTGAATGAGATAACCCGATACAAAAGTAAAACAGAGCTGTTCACACTGGCAGAACCCGATAGAAAGCTAACGGCTACTTTTTGAATTTTTTCTTGCTCGATTGGTTTTCCAAAAACCGATAGAGACTCGTCTGTGCAACCCGATAGATGTTCACTCGGGTGTTGTTATCAATTACAGCCACCCGATAGAGCTACTAACGGGTATTTCAACGAGGTCGAGCACCCCCCGCACCAGAGAGAAATACTCGTTGGGAGGGGAGGTACAAATTCAATGAAAACCAAGTCTAACTGACTCTCGACTATACTGAGGACTCATCAGTACAAAAAAAAAATACGGAGTCATAATTCTCTCAGGTGGGGGTGCTCAGCATAAATCTGTTGATAATATAATATAAAACTCGAAAACTGGTGAAGGACGACAACATGTCAATTGGATTATGCTTGTGGACAGCCACCCTGCGGGTAAATGGGCGGGTGGGTTGGGCAATGATCAAAGATAATTTGAAATAAAAAAGAAAAAAAAGCGTAGGTATACCTAATTCAAGTTTTGGGGGCCAAAATTTGTGGGAACCACCGGAAATAACTATTTCAATAATTATTTTACATGAAAGCAACAATAAATGAACAGCCACCATTTCTGCATATAGAATAATAATAAACCCATGCGTGACAAGGACTTTGCAGCGTTTTTAATTTTCAGGTCCAGTATCATGTCCTTCACAATTCCCTCAACTTTACCATATTTCTTCGCGTGAACCCTCCCATGGTAACAAGTACATGTCCTCCAAACGTCCATATTTACGGGAGGTGAAGGGAAAGAGTTGTTATTCTCAAATTCTCACCACTCCCCAAAAACAGTTATCCTTTAGAAATGGTGAATGCAGGCTTCGCTTCCTATACCTCCTCACAGGGATTCGGGCTACCTGGGCTATCATTAAACCACAAATATTTTCCCAACTCTTCATTAACTGTTGCAGGCTTTTGTGTGAGGATTCTACGTATCTCGTCTTGTACTAAATCCTCACATAAAACCTTTCAACGGTCACTCGGAACCTGGGAAAATATTTGTGAATCCGTCTCCAGAGCCAATGCCCCTTTGACCAAGTTCAAATTGTAAAACCCTTCAACGCTCACTCGGAACCTGGGAAAAAATTTGTGAATCCATCTCCGGAGCCAATGCCCCTTCGACCAAGTTCAAATTGTGGCGGGACCTACTTGACACCCGATAGAAATGTTGCCTACTCGATAGGGAATCATTGGACAACCCGATTGATTACTAAGCGGGAGCTGTTAACAATTATATCACCCGATAGGCAGCCAACGGGTATTTTTTCAATATTTTCCTGCTCCATTGGTTTTCCAAAACCCGATAGAGACTCGTCTGTGCAACCCGATAGATGTTCACTCGGGTGTTGTTATCAATTACATCCACCCGATAGAGCTACTAACGGGTATTTTGTTCGGCATTTCCCTGCTCGATTGCATTGTTCAACCCGATAGACGTTGGTCGATGCAACCCGGATGATTATCAATCGGGAGCTATGAGACGACCCGTTACGATGCTAACGGGTATGTTTTGAATGAGATAACCCGATACAAAAGTAAAACAGAGCTGTTCACACTGGCAGAACCCGATAGAAAGCTAACGGCTACTTTTTGAATTTTTTCTTGCTCGATTGGTTTTCCAAAAACCGATAGAGACTCGTCTGTGCAACCCGATAGATGTTCACTCGGGTGTTGTTATCAATTACAGCCACCCGATAGAGCTACTAACGGGTATTTCAACGAGGTCGAGCACCCCCCGCACCAGAGAGAAATACTCGTTGGGAGGGGAGGTACAAATTCAATGAAAACCAAGTCTAACTGACTCTCGACTATACTGAGGACTCATCAGTACAAAAAAAAAATACGGAGTCATAATTCTCTCAGGTGGGGGTGCTCAGCATAAATCTGTTGATAATATAATATAAAACTCGAAAACTGGTGAAGGACGACAACATGTCAATTGGATTATGCTTGTGGACAGCCACCCTGCGGGTAAATGGGCGGGTGGGTTGGGCAATGATCAAAGATAATTTGAAATAAAAAAGAAAAAAAAGCGTAGGTATACCTAATTCAAGTTTTGGGGGCCAAAATTTGTGGGAACCACCGGAAATAACTATTTCAATAATTATTTTACATGAAAGCAACAATAAATGAACAGCCACCATTTCTGCATATAGAATAATAATAAACCCATGCGTGACAAGGACTTTGCAGCGTTTTTAATTTTCAGGTCCAGTATCATGTCCTTCACAATTCCCTCAACTTTACCATATTTCTTCGCGTGAACCCTCCCATGGTAACAAGTACATGTCCTCCAAACGTCCATATTTACGGGAGGTGAAGGGAAAGAGTTGTTATTCTCAAATTCTCACCACTCCCCAAAAACAGTTATCCTTTAGAAATGGTGAATGCAGGCTTCGCTTCCTATACCTCCTCACAGGGATTCGGGCTACCTGGGCTATCATTAAACCACAAATATTTTCCCAACTCTTCATTAACTGTTGCAGGCTTTTGTGTGAGGATTCTACGTATCTCGTCTTGTACTAAATCCTCACATAAAACCTTTCAACGGTCACTCGGAACCTGGGAAAATATTTGTGAATCCGTCTCCAGAGCCAATGCCCCTTTGACCAAGTTCAAATTGTAAAACCCTTCAACGCTCACTCGGAACCTGGGAAAAAATTTGTGAATCCATCTCCGGAGCCAATGCCCCTTCGACCAAGTTCAAATTGTGGCGGGACCTACTTGACACCCGATAGAAATGTTGCCTACTCGATAGGGAATCATTGGACAACCCGATTGATTACTAAGCGGGAGCTGTTAACAATTATATCACCCGATAGGCAGCCAACGGGTATTTTTTCAATATTTTCCTGCTCCATTGGTTTTCCAAAACCCGATAGAGACTCGTCTGTGCAACCCGATAGATGTTCACTCGGGTGTTGTTATCAATTACATCCACCCGATAGAGCTACTAACGGGTATTTTGTTCGGCATTTCCCTGCTCGATTGCATTGTTCAACCCGATAGACGTTGGTCGATGCAACCCGGATGATTATCAATCGGGAGCTATGAGACGACCCGTTACGATGCTAACGGGTATGTTTTGAATGAGATAACCCGATACAAAAGTAAAACAGAGCTGTTCACACTGGCAGAACCCGATAGAAAGCTAACGGCTACTTTTTGAATTTTTTCTTGCTCGATTGGTTTTCCAAAAACCGATAGAGACTCGTCTGTGCAACCCGATAGATGTTCACTCGGGTGTTGTTATCAATTACAGCCACCCGATAGAGCTACTAACGGGTATTTCAACGAGGTCGAGCACCCCCCGCACCAGAGAGAAATACTCGTTGGGAGGGGAGGTACAAATTCAATGAAAACCAAGTCTAACTGACTCTCGACTATACTGAGGACTCATCAGTACAAAAAAAAAATACGGAGTCATAATTCTCTCAGGTGGGGGTGCTCAGCATAAATCTGTTGATAATATAATATAAAACTCGAAAACTGGTGAAGGACGACAACATGTCAATTGGATTATGCTTGTGGACAGCCACCCTGCGGGTAAATGGGCGGGTGGGTTGGGCAATGATCAAAGATAATTTGAAATAAAAAAGAAAAAAAAGCGTAGGTATACCTAATTCAAGTTTTGGGGGCCAAAATTTGTGGGAACCACCGGAAATAACTATTTCAATAATTATTTTACATGAAAGCAACAATAAATGAACAGCCACCATTTCTGCATATAGAATAATAATAAACCCATGCGTGACAAGGACTTTGCAGCGTTTTTAATTTTCAGGTCCAGTATCATGTCCTTCACAATTCCCTCAACTTTACCATATTTCTTCGCGTGAACCCTCCCATGGTAACAAGTACATGTCCTCCAAACGTCCATATTTACGGGAGGTGAAGGGAAAGAGTTGTTATTCTCAAATTCTCACCACTCCCCAAAAACAGTTATCCTTTAGAAATGGTGACTGCAGGCTTCGCTTCCTATACCTCCTCACAGGGATTCGGGCTACCTGAGCTATCATTAAACCACAAATATTTTCCCAACTCTTCATTCACCGTTGCAGGCTTTTGTGTGAGAATTGTACGCATCTAAATCCTCACATAAAACCTTTCAACGGTCACTCGGAACCTGGGAAAATATTTGTGAATCCGTCTCCAGAGCCAATGCCCCTTTGACCAAGTTCAAATTGTAAAACCCTTCAACGCTCACTCGGAACCTGGGAAAAAATTTGTGAATCCATCTCCGGAGCCAATGCCCCTTCGACCAAGTTCAAATTGTGGCGGGACCTAATTGACACCCGATAGAAATGTTGCCTACTCGATAGGGAATCATTGGACAACCCGATTGATTACTAAGCGGGAGCTGTTAACAATTATATCACCCGATAGGCAGCCAACGGGTATTTTTTCAATATTTTCCTGCTCCATTGATTTTCCAAAACCCGATAGAGACTCGTCTGTGCAACCCGATAGATGTTCACTCGGGTGTTGTTATCAATTACATCCACCCGATAGAGCTACTAACGGGTATTTTGTTCGGCATTTCCCTGCTCGATTGCATTGTTCAACCCGATAGATGTTGGTCGATGCAACCCGGTTGATTATTAAGCGGGAGCTGTTAACAATTATATCACCCGATTGGTGGCTAACGGGTATTTTATGAATATTTCTCAGCTCGATCGATTTTTCTCTACCCGATAGGGATCACTCAATGGAAATGGTAGATCTTCAATCGGGTGTTGTTAGCAACAAACATCACCCGATAGGAAGACTAACGGGTATTTTTGTTCACTATTTCCCTGCTCGATTGGCTTTCATAGGCCCGATAGCGATGTGTGATGTAACCCGATAGATTATTAAGGGGGAGCTCTTGACAATTATTTCACCCGATAGGCGCTAACGGGTATTTTATGCATATTTCCCAGCTCGATTAATTTTATTTCTACCCGATAGGAATTTTGTATAAACCCGATAGATTATCAATCGGGAGATCTTAATGCTCAGATGACCCGACAGTCAGCTAACAGGTATTTTTTTGAACATTTCCATGCTCGATTGTTTTTCGTACACCCGATAGGAGGTTTGCATAAAACCCGATAGGTTATCAAACGGGAGACGTAAATGCTCAGATGACCGGATAGTGTGCTAACGGGTATTTTTTTTCAACATTTGCTAGCTAGATCGTTTTTCATACACCCGATAGGAGTTTTGCATAAACCCGATAGGTTATCAAACGGGAGACGTAAATGCTCAGATGACCCGATAGTGTGCTAACGGGTATTTTTTTCAACATTTGCTAGCTAGATCGTTTTTCATACACCCGCTAGGAATTTTGAAAAAAACCCGATAGATCATCAAACGGGAGACGTAAATGTTCAGATGACCCGATAGTGCGCTAACGGGTATTTTTTTGGAATATTTGCATGCTCGCTTGGGTTTCATGGACCCGATAGGAATTTGTTATGAAACCCGATAGACAACCAACAGACCCGATTGAGTTCTTAACGGGTGTAGTTCCCATTTATAAAAGCCCGTTAGGGTTAAGTCGCCACCCGATACGATTTTGACGAATACCCGTTAGGAATTACCAAAACCCGCTTGTTTTTACGAATGCCCGATACAAAAATATCCGAACCATACCCGATAGGAGGGGCTAATCTAACAGCCCGATAGATTTTTATGGCAGCCCGATAGAAATTTATGTCGTACCCGATTGGAGTTACGTCTTCCCGATAGATTTTTAACATCACCCGATACGATTTTCACCCTACCCGCTTGGGATTAGGCACACCCGCTAGGTTCCCTATCGGGAAATCAATTCTGAGTGTTCCTAGCGGGCATGGTGCGCCACATTTTTCTCTCGGTGTACTATTACATATCTACTGTGAATACCAACAAAGAATCTTTCCATTGTAAACTAGTTAGATGGCTACGATTTCAGCGAGATCAGCCTGGACTGATGCTTCACAAAATGTCCTTGGATGAAAGCGAAGATTTCAATACCATCAGCGTTTTAAAGAGGGGGAAAATGACAAACCTGAACATGCCACTAAGGTACCCACATCGAAATCCCATGTCTGTGGAGAAGAAGAAGAAGAAGAAGAAGGATTTGCTAGGCCTGCTGCCATTTATATACCTACTCATCATCGGTTCTACAAAGGGCAAACCTACGTCGCGGAAGCCTTAAACGAACTTAATGATACGTAACTTATGGTGAAGGAGATTAATCATATTTAAAAGTCATTTTATTCCAGTTTTTATTCATTTCAATGAATTCTCATTTTAAATCTTGCATTTTTGTTCGTTTATTACATTGCTATAAAGCAATAAAAGTTTTAGTTGTAAAATGCTTCTGTTTTTGTATAATAAATTGCACGGGATGTGCTCAATTTTTCATTAGTAATGAACATTAATAAGTAGCATTTCTGTTAGTGTACAAGGGGTTTTCATTCCACTTATAGTTAGTGAAAAGGGAGTCCTTATCTGATAAAAGTTCGAATAACGGCAGTACTATTGGGAATAAGAATATGAAAGTGCTGCAGTAGTTTATTTAATATACTAAAGCATAAATTCCACAGGAAAAATGAATTGTTCATATGAATTTCGATTTTGGGGGGTCAGGCAAACTTTGAAAATCGATGTCCCAAAAATCAGCTTTTTGCCTATAACTCCCTTTACCATGCAGACACAGATGTATATACAGGGTGCAGCACCACCATTTTTATGGCCTTACTCAATGTCAGCATTAGTTCACTATTTTCCATCCGTTTCCAGCTTGCGAGAATTATATTGCTCATAGAATTCTACGACATCTTCATGTTTTGCCACTGAACATTTATTTATTTTAAACTTTGAGTAAGTTATTTTGAAGGCTCTCATTGGGAGGCCAAGGGGAAAGGTTTAACCATCATTGTGATTATAAATCAGATCCGAAAAGTGTACAAAAGATCCGTTCAGACACTCAGTCTCTGTTTAAACTCGGGTAGCCTGGGTGATCGTGTTCTCTTTAACAGTCAATGGCAAATTGCGTTCCTCGTCGCTGCTTATGCCGGTTTCCTCCAAATTCTGGCAATTTGATTGAGCAATCTACGTTTTCTGAGCCCGGCTCGCTTTGTAAGTAAGCTCTGAGCTGCCACTCAACATCTGGTACTTCAACGCCTTTACTAAGTCAAATTTAATGAAGCTTCGTAAGTGAAACGAAACTTGCACTTCAATTGAAGCATCAAAATAGAATATTTTCATGAAGATTTAATTTGAGCTGGGTAGAGTACAACCTCTATAAATTATGGTACGCATAGTTACATTAATTGTTGTCTCCCATCCTCCTATTGGGCCTCTCCATATCCGCGCCTGGCCTCTAAGCTTCGAGTATTTTATTACACCGCAACCTCGCGAAATTGACGTTGATCGTAATTCTCATAAACCGTAAAAGCTTGGTAAAAGTTTGGTTCGGTAAAAATCGATGAACATGTTAGAATGCCGAACAGTAATATAAATTCACCAAATTTGGTGCAATGTGGTGACTCAGGACACAAGAATTTCATTAAAAAATAACTAATTAACTGGGTAATTATAAAAATGCCCAGTTGATGGGTTACATTGAGTTCTTTGGGGTCAATACGCTAAAATCGTTAAAAATAGCTAAGTCACCAAATCCCAAAATTCTCTTAACAATAATTGTTATATTTACGCTGAGAATTTCGGGTTTAGTTTAAAATGCCCGTTTTTGGTTTATCATTTTGTGAATAATACACCTATGTATTCGCTCAGCAAAAATTTTTGATAACACCCCCTCAAAATTTTTGCTTCCTCACTGCCGAAGGTAGGGAAGCCTGCCTGGATTCGTGATTGAGTAAAAATAATTTATGTCCTCCAAAATGAAAATTTCCACTACCATTTTGCGTTTCAGACGTCAGGGAACATTTTTGGTTCCGTGTCTGTCTGTGGTAATTCCTTGTAAAGCTCATAACGTCCCGAAATAATGGTCGAATTGGGCTGAATTTTGAGGGTAGATGCGGGTTGGGTCACAGATGGTCCCGTACCAAATCAATTAAAAAGTACAGTAACTTTCATCTGCGCATGCGCAAACGTGAAATACTTGAAACTCCCACTACTTTCAGTATCGTTGAAATGAGTTCAAACTTGGAAGGTCGATCAGGACTAATATTTTGATCGTTCCAAATGTATTTCGTTGGGATCGTAATGCAACTTTCGTCTGCGCATGCGCGAACATGAAATGTTGACTTGTAACGCTTCTGACTGCGAAAAATAGTCGTATAGAGCTGAAATTTTGAGGGTACACGCGGGTTGGATCGCAGGTAGTCCCATTCCAAAATAATGGAAATCGTTCTTTCTGCACATGCGCAAACGTGAAATACTTTAAACGCCCATAACTACAATAAATATCGTTGAAATGAGTTCAGATTTGGAGGATCGATCACGAATAATGCTTTGATAGTTCTGTATGAATTTCATTGGAATCGTAACGTAACTTTCGTCTGCGCATGCGCTAACATGATGTGTTGACAATTTCTTGGTAACGCTTCTAACGAAGCGAAAAACAGTCGTAGAGAGCTGAAATTTTGAGAGTATACGCGGGTTGGATCGCAGATGGTCCCGTATCAAAACGAATGTACCCCACCATTCTGTACGTTCCTGTGATTGAAGTGAGGAAGCTATACTGCCTACTCGAATTGGCAGACATTTTATTTCACGTTTCAATGTGCTTAGATTCAGAAAACGCTGCAAAATCCTTGTCACATGGGTGTATTGGACATACCTACAGAAATATTGGCTGTTCATTTATTGTATGAATTAGCCATTTCTGATGGTTTCCACCAATTTTGGCCCCCCAAAACAAGACTTAGGTACGCTCCTTTATTTTTCAAATTATCTTTGATCATTGATAGTGTCATTTAATCGTCTTGATCCACGTGCTGACACTTTCAAGTGTAATTATACAAATTGATCGTGATTTCAGACGATTTTCCTGGTTTTTGACTCATAAAAAAATCAATTTTGGGAGCGGAACATTTGGTACAACCTCAATTTGCCACTCTTTGGTGAAAATCGACTTCATATTCGGTCTTCTTTTCCCCAAAAACATGGAAAACGATACCTCAAAAGCTCATGTTACTAACATGTTACTGAAACACAAAAAGTAACTATTTTTATACACATTTTCACTCATAACACCCCTGGGTATATTCCGATCAGCTGCAAAGTTTCGGGACACTACTAGGGCCTAAATGGAGTATGTGTGCGAAACAACGAATTTTTTTTGACCGAAAATGAAACCGGTATACGTGATACGGCGGACGGACATTGCATTTTTTGAATCTACGCACCCTGAAACGGAAAAGAAAAAATTTTTAGGGGGTGTTGTAAACATTTTTTGCTGAGCGAATACATAGGTTCATAGAATAATAAACCAAAAGTAATGTCCGTCCGCCGTACGCCGTCCGCCATCCGCAGTATCATGCATACCGGCTTTATTATCGGTCTAAAAAATTGGTTCTTTCGCACACATGCTCCATTTGGGCCCTAGTTGTGTCCCGAAACTTTGCAGCCCGATCGGAATGTACCCAGGGATGTTATGGGTGAAAAAAACTGTATAAAATAGGTATTTTTTGTGTTTCTGGTTTATTATTCTGTGAATAATACACCTATGTAATCGCTCTGCAAAAATTTGTATCACACCCCCTCAAAATTTGTTCTTTCACGTTTCAAGGTGCGTAGATTCCAAAAATGCAATGTCCGTCCGCCGTACGCCGTATCATGTGTACCGGCTTCATTTTTCGGTCTAAACAATTCTTTCTGTCGCACACATGCTCCATTTGGGCCCTAGCTGTTTCCCGAAACTTTGCAGCCTTATCGGAATATACCCATGGCTGTTATGAGTGAAAATGTGTGTAAAAATAGGTACTTTTTGCGTTTTAGCAACATGTTGGTAACATGAGCTTTTAAGGTATCGTTTATCATGTTTTTGGGGACGAGAAGACCGAATATGAAGTCGATTTTGACCAAAGAGTAGAAAAGTGAGGTTGTACCAGATGTTCAGCTCCCGAAATTGAATTTTTATGAGTCAAAAACCTGCGAAATCGTCTGAAATCACCATCAATTTGTAGAATAACACTGGAAAAAGTGTCAACAGGTGGATCAAGACGATTAAATGGTAGCTATCAATGATTAGAGTTAATTTATTTTAAAAAAAGGAGCGTACCTTATTCGTGTTTTGGGTGCCAAAATTGGTGGAAACCACCAGAAATAGCTATTTCAATTATTTTATATGAAAGAAACAATAAATAAACAGCCAACATCTCTGTAGGTATGTCCAATAGAATAATAAACCCATGTGAAAAGGACTTTGCAGCATTTTTTAGGACGAGAAGACCGAATATGAAGTCGATTTCACCAAAGAGTGGACAATTGATGTTCTAACGAAGTTCAGCCTTAAATTTACGTTAAAGTTTGGTCTAAAATCGTCGTTCTTCTGCACACAGTTTGGGTCCCCATTTGGGAACACATTTGGGTCCTAGTTGTGTTCCAGAATTTGGCACCCCGATCGGAATACACCCAGGGGCGTTATGGGAGAAAAATGGGTGAAAAAATAGGGGTTTTCGAGGGTTTTTTTGGGTTTTAGTGAATACGAGCTTGTGAGGTATCGTTTTTCATTTCTTTTCAGGAGGAGATGACCGAAGATGAAGTCGATTTCGACCAAGGAGTGAATAATTGAGGTTTTATCAATGGTTAAGCTCCCGAAATTCATTTTTTATGGGCCCAAAACCTGGGAAATGGTCTCGAGTCGCCGTAAATTTGTATAATAACACTAGCAGCAGTATCAGCAGGTGAATCAAGACAATTAAGTGGCAGTATCAGTGTTCAAAGATAATCTGTAAAAAAAAAAGGGGGCCTTTAATGATTGATGGGAGGGGGGGGGGGGGGAGCGGAGGTCGTGTTTCTGGGGTCAAAATGGTTGGAAACCATGTAATATAACTATTTCAATTAGTGAGCATGAAAGGAACAATAAATGAACAGAAAAATTTCTGTAGGTATGTCCGATAGAATAATGAACCCAAGTGACAAGGACTTTGCAGCGTTTTTCTTATTGTCTTTTCCTTTCCTGACTTCCATAACTTATTCAGATTTAAAAATATCACCTATAAGGATCTGTTCTAATTTATTCACTGCATACATGAGTTTGAACGCAGAATTTAAGAGTAAGTAACATATTTTCCAATTTTTAGGTTGAGGAAACAATGGGAGCCTACAATAAGAAATACGACACGGTAAGACGGGTGTGAGCGTTCGATTGCCTACCTTCCTCTAATCATTCCATACAATATTAGTAATATGCACTGAGAAATTATTTAAGACTCTCCCTGTCACTGTTTAAGTGTTCCTTCTTTGTTATCATAGCCAATTCGCGTTTCCAAAATAACAGAGTGATATTTTTTGTTGATTACTGTCAGCATAATGCTACTATCGTTACAAATGTTGACTTATGATATCCAAGTTGAATTTTTTGATAATTATGTGATCAGTTTCTTTAACGGCGTCGTGGATTCTGCCTCCTTGTGAAGGAAAATGTAAACCTTTGAAACTTTAATGCCCCCTCCTTGATTTCAAAAGATTCGGTGCGATCGATTCCTCAATCATCAAATGTCTACAAATATTTGGAGCCTTAGAACGTACTCGTCGGACACTACTTATTTTGCTTGGACCACAAGTATAGCGCTGCTCGGCAACCCACACTATGAGCGCATTTTCTTAGTTGGTGAAATAAAGCTGTTCTTTAGCTATTTTTTGGCCCATATAAACTCAAATTTTACCGGTTTTGTTGTGAAATATATTTTTGATTACCTATTGAAATTCTTTTTCACTCTCATACAAACATTACCCTGCCAAATTGGGTTAATTTATGAGCATTGTATGCGGTTTTAGCCATTTTGACTCATTTGGCGCGATTTTGGACCCTTCGAAAACTCAAATTTGAACCCGCTTTCGGTGAAACATAATTTTGATAACCTGAATAGTATTTTGCGAGTCAACCTTCTATTCCACTTCTCATGAATTTATACTATTTGGTGATTTTAGTCATCTCTACCGATTTTTGACTCATGGAAACTCACACTTTTTTTCATGCTTTCTTTTGCCATTACAAATGGTTTTCATCTCGAAGCCAAGATCATAAAGCCTGGAGTGGCACATAAATGTAAATTAAAACAAAATCTAGGGTTGTATGTCCTGAAACGGAAAAGAATCTAAGTTTTTACAAAGTAATATACTAAAATTGTTAAACGTGCAATAATAAATTACTGTTTCTTCGAATTTTTCCCGATTTTAATTAGATTTTTGTTAGGCTGTGTTCAACAATTTTTGTATCTGTCACACTTTCCGTTGCTCCATTAGGTATTGATTAAACAGTTGAAGTGTTGGTATGCTCGTTTCGATTCGCATAAAAACTTATTTTGAATGACCACCATAGTTAGATCGTCAGATATTTCTTGTATATTGAATTTGGACGTTGAAACTTAATTGGACAGCGCGAAAATGAACGATTAGTCTGGAAAACTAGCTCTCAGTTTTGATATACGTTGGTATCCACTAGTTGTGCTATCTCGTAGATTTATATTCATTAGCGATTTCCTCTTTTGTCACCCGCGTCAGGGGTCGGGGGCCAGCTGGGACTCATCAGAAGGGCAAGGTGAGGAACGCCGCGTATTATATTGTCGAAGGTTAGGCAATGGCTTGGAGCATATCTAAATTAAGGAAGCTATTCATAGTTTGGGCCTACCCCGCTTGCTAGGGGGGTAGGCTCCTCAAGATCTGCGTTATCCTCGCTCAAGACCTTCAAGCGCTCGTGTGCTCGACCCTAAACTTCACTTAGTTTCCGAAATTCAATGTAGTACGCCACAGGATTACTACAGCCATAGGATGATGCCACCACTAGGTGTAGTGATTGAAACAGGATTTGAAGTAATTAGGAGTGCTTAATCAAAAGCTATTTTTTAGTACATCCGTCAAGGGATCGCTTGAACTAGTTGGCGCGTGCGGGGTGTGGAAAAATACGATAGAATGGTCCTAGTGACCTGAAATGTTGAAGGTAGTTGCGGGTCGGCCCTTAAGTGCTACCATCGAGTTTCATCAAAAGCCGTCATTATCTTTCTTCTTGCCAAACGCATCTCCGGTTCAGCTCAGCCGATTGTGACAAATTTGCAAGGGCTTCTGCGTTGGTACCCATGTACATGTAAATTCATGGAGATCGTTCTTGTCTGCGTATTCGCCATCGTGGAAACTATCACCCTACTTGATTTCATGTCCATTATGGTAGATGGTCGTGATTCAGCAGCAACCCTTCAACTCATACCTCTCGACCACCTATATACGAGCATCAACAACTAACATGCAGCCCCGACTTTACAGGTCGACGTATCGAAATAATCATCACGCTCATTTATTGGTTGCGAAGAAGCTATTTTCCACGTTTCGGCAGACTGTTTCTTGTTGCTGTTGATTGCGTGTGAAATTCATTAAGAGTCTAGGGAACATCAGTGCAAGGGAATATTTCTAGGAGTGTTATTTCAAGTTCCAAAATTTGATGGTAAACGGTATGCCGAAGACTCGCAATGTAAAAATCAATGGAACGCACAGCGTTGAGCTGCCAACGTCATTGCCAACTGATGTTCAGTTGAAAGGGTCCAAGTGCATCAGGAGGGGCCAATATCTCGTCTCCTCACGGCCGATAAGCCCTTTGATGTCCACAACCGAGTGTGAGACATTCTCTCCATTTCATCCTGCTCTACACCCACCGCTCCTCCACTGTCTTCGCCCACGACCATGTTCGCCGTCCTACTAATC
This sequence comes from Leptopterna dolabrata, assembly GCA_954871275.1. Taxonomy (NCBI): domain Eukaryota; kingdom Metazoa; phylum Arthropoda; class Insecta; order Hemiptera; family Miridae; genus Leptopterna; species Leptopterna dolabrata. Next base: position 49,705,775 of record OX940974.1, on the reverse strand, counting down.
GATGCACGGCAACTGCTCATATCATCACAGAGAAAATCATTCGCTCATGTTGTTCAGGGAAAGGGGAACGGCGTTCACGCGAGAAAATCCTTCAGCGCGCCTCCCTTGTTCTTTTATTCCATGTTCGGCTTGAGATGCTACGATCGTTACCCCGCCATTAAATCAATTTATTACCAACACTAACAGGTGTTATACCTGGATTTCAGTGAAATAATGACGTGAGAGCTGTGGCTATATCTATATCTCATCAGTCCCAACGAGGACGCTTACGTTATCTATGTGAAATATTCACAACCATAATACATTTTCCCACGAGCGAGGTTTGCGTTATATATATACTGCATACTATACGTACGAGTTACGGTGCGTATAGCAGGTTGGGAAGTGACATGCCTTCTGCACTACCCTACAAGTTCTAATCTCAAAATTCCGTCGATCCTAATTTGTAGCATCGTCTACTATACTTGGTGTATTCGCTTAGTTAAACTAAAACGGAATCATCATGATAAAGACGTATTACAGAAGCCATTTGTACCAACTCATTTCTGAAATTCCTTTGGCTCAGGCGTTCAAGTGACTTCAACTACATAGTATCATTCCAATCGGTCCTTTTGGTTTATTATTCCTTGAGTAATACATCTATTTATTCGATCAGCAAAAAATGTTTATAGCGCGCCCTCAACAAATTTTTCTTTTACGTTTCATTGTGCGTAGATTCTATAAATGCTATGTCCGTCCGCCGTACGCCGTATCACCCATATCTACTTTATTTTCGGTCTAAAAAATTCGTTCGTCTCCTCGGGGAGACCGAATATGAAGTCGGTTTTGACCAGAGTAAAAGTTGAGGTTCTAACGACGTTTTTAGCCTTAAATTTACTTTAAATTTTGGTCTAAAATCATCGTTTTTCCGCACACAGTTTGGGTCCCTATTTGGGAACACATTTGTGTCCCCATTTAGGAACTAATTTGGGTCCCATTTGTGCTCTGAAGCTCGGCAGCCCGGTCGGAATACACTCAGGGGTGTCAAGGGGTTAATATGTGTAAAAATAGGGGGTTATCGAGGTTTTGTTTTAAAAGGTTTTAGTGAACGAGTGCTTGTGAGGTATCGTTTTCCATGTTTTTGAAGGCAGGAAGACCGACTGTGAAGTTGATGTCGACCAAAAAGTGAAGAACTGAGGTCATAATGAAGGTTCAGCTCCCAAAATTCATTTTTCACGAGCCGAAAACCTGGGAAATTGTCTGAAACCACCATAAATTTGTATAATAACGCAGAAGTAGTATTAGCAGGTAAAAACAAGACATTTTATGGATTGGCACTACCAATGATCGAAGATAATTTGTAAAAAAAAAGGAGCCTAACTCCCGTTTTTGGGGGCCAAAATTAGTGGAAACCATCGAAGAAAACCAAACGCAACTTTTGACCAGAATATTGGAATTTAAAACCTCACATGCACTCGAAATTCAAAATAATTGTTACCGTTGAATTCAGCGTGAAAAACAGTCAAAAGTAATATGCCTCATTTGAAGTTGGGTGAAAATGGCCTAAAAGTGTTTAATTTTGGCCGGTTTTCGATGTGGTGTTCGAGTAAGGGATCTGTTATTCATGAAATATTGCGTAGAATCCGAGTTCTTCAAAAAAGGGGGGTTCTCACTTGAAATAACGAATTTAGTACCCGTTTGGAAACTTTTGGACGCTTTCGGACAGTCGGCGATAGGCTAGATCGATATAGAATTATCGATTTAATGAGGTTAGGCGTTTTTAGTTTTTTTGTTGTTTTTTCCCCTTTTTCTATGTTTAGAGCGGAATAAGCCGGGAAACAGGGGTGAACCACTCTTTACCACCACCTAATATATATATATATATATATATATATATATATATATATATATATATATATATATATATATATATAATTCGCGTGCCACTCCATACTATATCTGACCTAGGGTAAATGCCAAAAATTGGCCAAAATGTTCGTATTGCCAAACAAAAAGATGAGTTGGAAGATGAGCAATTTGCAAAAATTCTAAGGGGGTCAAATTGTAGTTTTCAGGAGTCGAAAATCTGTAAAAACGGCTACAGTCGCGGACAATTGATATGAAATTAATGAAAGTGGTATGTAAGGGGCAGTAAAGAAAGAAAAATGACGTTTCAGTTGTTTTTCGTACAGAATAGGGGTCAACTTTGGATTTTTGGGAGACAAAAATGGGTATTAAGGGCTAAAATCAATATTAATTCACCTGGCGTTGTGTGGTATGGTGATTCACGACAGAAAGAGGACTATATTTTTCTAAAGATGTTTTAGCGAATTTTCAAAGAAAATGAAGCTATTGCAATGGCTTCGAAATTTAAATAATATAAATTTTTGGAAATTTTCTTCATAGAAATCCGTTTCAGACCATTCTAAAACGATTCCTGAAATTTAACACTTTTTTATATGTATATATATATATATGTGTGTCACTCCAGACGATAACTCTCGATAGAATTGAGATAAACAGCTCAAATTTGCATAAAAAATCTATCTTGGCAATCGAAAGGCTAAGTTCGAAGATGGGCGAAATTGGCCTACTCTAAGGAGGGTTTTGGCGCATTTAAAGTGCGCAAAAATTACCCAAAAATCCCCAAAATGTTATTTTCCAACAAGTGACCCCTCATTTTAAAGGTTTTTGCACGCTGAACACGATGGTGGAATCGGATTTTAGATATCTTGATCCGTTCTCAAATTAGAGCATTTAAAGTGCGCAAAAATTACCCAAAAATCCCCAAAATGTTATTTTCTAACAAGTGACCCCTCATTTTAAAGGTTTTTGCACGCTGAACACGATGGTGAAATCGGATTTTAGATATCTAAATCCGTTCTTAAATTAGAGCATTTAAAGTGCGCAAAACCTACCCAAAACCCAAAACGGTAGAATCAGGATGGACAAAACATACAAATTAAAATAAATACGAAGAGAATATACATAGAAAACCAAATTTTAGACCGAAGTTTTCCTTTATTCAAAACCATAGCCATTAATTCGAATATTTCTTTGAAAATTCGCTCATTAAGTCATGCTGCATGACTGGTTTTTTTAAATAATAGGTATTTTCTAATAACATTTTCTAAAAATATTTTAAATTCCTAATATTTTTCTCAAAAAAATAGTGGTTCAGATTTTACTGCCCAAGGGGCCAAAAATCTGTAAAAACTGCTAAAAATATAAAAAATGATATAATTTTACGAAATTTTGTATAATTATCGCTAGATCATCTTTTTACACAGTATCACGAATATTTCTTTGAAAATTCACTCTTATAGCCATGCTGCATGACTGGCACTTTTAAATTATAGTTAGGTATTAATTCTTCTCCAAATCTCTTATCACTTCCCTCCCGGTCAAAGCGCAAATTTCAAGGGTCACTATGGACTTAATTCCCAAGTAATTGCAGAATGTATTCCACTTACAGAGTGCCTCTCATTCGCACCTACGTACTTACGATGAGGTTTTATGTACATTGTACTCTGTCTTACTGCTCACCTGTATAGCAGCAGATGCTGAGCAGGATTAAACTTATTTAGGTCACACGGTTGTTTGAAGTCCTCCGTTATTAAGGGTTAGCACAACTCAGTCACGAACCATGCTCTGAGCTTGATCTGAAAAGGTGAATAATGATGCTTATTAAATTGACTATTTGTGCCTCATGAGGAGCTCTGTTATGTATTACTGCAGCACTAGAGCTATTTATATATGATATATAATGATAGGATTTGTCTGGTTGGATAAGTAGATCAGTGACAGTTTATTTGCCGTCTATTTATCCATTGTCACAGTTAGGGGCGGGACGCCTGACCAACCTGGCAGACCCATGTAATCCTTGTATTGGCCCACGTAACCAGATGTTTTTATTCTTACGTTACTTTTGTTTTCCATCACCGGATCTATATTAAGAGAATATAAAGATGCCGGCTAGCGTCTCCTTCTAGCCGTATGATTTCATCCGCAGGGGTAGGTAACGATATTGTTTTGTAACTCTGTGTTACGTAATCCATCCGGCATCCTGTTAGTGTAATGATTGGATTTAATTTGATATGTAAAAGTTGGGAAGAAGCCGAAGACGGTGGGTGATAAGACGATGGGAAGTCCCGCAAAAGCTCGACCCGTTGAAACCCTATATACTCGGATTCCCCACCTTCGCCCACCGGTGTGCTCGTTCTTCGTCTGATACACATTAAATACTTCATTACTACTCGACGCCACCTAACCCAGGTAGAGTAAATGATGTCAGTAACTTACGAGCATTGATAAACGTCCCGACTTGTTCCGCCTTAATACCGCTTTCTTGACCACTTGGCGGTGGGTTCTCGACTTGGGCATTTTACCCGATTCCACCCAGAAATTGTGGTAATTGATTTTAAATAGTTTCTTCGGTGTTCATTCGATTTAATTGGGGGAGCCATCCATGAATCAAACAGGAAACATTGGGAATCTACCGCAGAAGCATGGTAGGTACGTTCTAACCTAGAACTTCCGTCCTAATCATGTTTGTGGTGGTAGACAATAGCATGAACAGTCGCACAATAACTGTCTTATATCACTGATTTGGGAACTCTGTATAATTCAGATTAGTGTGATGGCCGGTACAGTTACGATGTGACTGCTTGGTTGACCCTGCAATGCACTGGTTAGCATTTTGTGAAAAACGTCCCTGTGTTGATGTGTTTCCTCAAAATGGGCTATTTGCATGTATTTATTTTATTTTTTTAAATGAAAGTAGATTCCATCCTGAGAATTTTGAGACCAACCGCACGCTCCTACGATAAGTAGTTATTTTTCTATGATTTTTCAAAACTTCCAGAGGTTCCTACGTCACAGTGGGATCCCACCCATGCGAGAGGGGTGCAATGACATAGGAACCTCGGGAAAATTTTAAAAATCATAGAAAAAGAATTACTTACCGTAGGAGCGCGCGGATGGTCTCAAAATTCTCAGGATGGAATCTACTTTCATTTACAAAATAGTATAAATAGCTTTTGTGACCCATGGAAGTATCCCATTAAAAGGCGTGTACTCACCCTCCACTCGAACACTCTAACTGTCCTATTTTCAAGTTCCCAATGTGCATTGTATATTCCGCTAGTTTCATTAAATTGAAACAAAGTGCTTTGGGACATGAAAATCCACGTAAAAAATGTCGTGGGGGCATCTGTAGGAACGGGACTTCAGATTCTCCGCAGACAAGCGAGTGCCGGTCAGTTTTACCATGAATACTATATCCCCATCCAGATCACTCCTCTCCTATTGCGATTATCGCACATACAAAAATATAGAAATGATTGTGTCTGTAGTGATCTGTCCATAAAAAATTGAATACGATTATACAGGGTGTCCCAGAAATGCCTCCCCCCCCCCACTTCCATTCGACGATTCGGAGAGAAAATCTCGCCTTAATTTTGTCGTAGATAATCGAATCTGAAGCAGAACTTAGTGCCAGGAATCGAGAAATACGCTTGGCAAACGACTCCCATTTTTCTTTTTTTCACTCGGCGAAATTTCACTACACCTATTTTTTTTATTTTTTTTAATGTTCTTTTTGGTTTATTATTCTGTGAATAATACACCTATGTATTCGCTCTGCAAAAATTTTTTATAACACCCCCTCAAAATTTTTTCTTTTCCGTTTCAAGGTGCGTAGATTCCAAAAATGCAGAGTCCGTCCGCCGTCCGCCGCCGTATCACATGTACAGGCCTCATTTTCGGTCTAAGAAATTCGTTCTTTCGCACACATGCTCCATGTGGGCCCTAGTTGTGTCCCGAAACTTTTCAGCCCGATCGGAATATACCCAGGGGTGTTATGAGTGAAAATGTGTATAAAAATAGGTACTTTCGTGTTTTAGTAACATGTTAGTAAAATGAGCTTTTGAGGAATCGTTTTCCATGTTATGGGGACGGGAAAACCGAATATGAAGTCGATTTTGACCAAGGAGTGGAAAATTGAGGTTGTACCAAATGTTCACATGGGTTTATTATTCTATTATTTTATTGGTCTACAGAAATACTGGCTGTTTATTTATTGTTTCTTTCATGTAAAATAATTGAAATAGCTATTTCTGGTGGTTTCCACAAATTTTGGCCCCCAATACTTGAATGAGGTACTACGCTCCTTTTTTGGTTTATTATTCTGTGAATAATACACCATAATGCGTATTAACCAATAATATGTATTCGCTCAGCAACAAATTTTTATAACACCCCCTCAAAATTTTTTCTTTTCCATTCCAAGGTGCCTAGATTCCAAAAATGCAATGTCCGTCCGCCGTCCGCCGTACACCGTCCACCGTACGCCGTATCACGTGTACCGGCTTCATTTTCGGTCTAAAAAATTCGTTCTTTCGCACACATGCTCCATTTGGGCCCTAGTTGTGTCCCGAAACTTTTCAGCCCGATCGGAATATACCCAGGGGTGTTATGAGTGAAAATGTGTGTAAAAATAGGTACTTTTTGCGTTTTAGCAAAATGTTTGTAACATGAGCTTTTGAGGTATCTTTCTCCATGTTTTTGGGGACGAGAAGACCGAATATGAAGTCGATTTTGACCAAAGACGCGTAAAGTGAGAAATCACCATCAATGTGTACAATAACATTGGAAAAAGTGTAAACAGGTGAATCAAGACCATTAAATGGCACTACCAATGATCAAAGATGATCTGGAAAAAACGCTGCAAAGTCCTTGTCACATGGGTTTATTATTCTACTGGACACACCTACAGAAATGCTGGCTGTTCATTTATTGTTCCTTTCATGTAAAATAATTGAAATAGTTATTTCCGGTGGTTTCCACCAATTTTGGCCCCCAAAACTTGAATTAAGTACGCTCTTTTTTATTCAAATTATCTTTGATCATTGGTAGTGCCACTTAATCGTCTTGATCTACGTGTTGAAACTTTTCCTAGTGCTATTCTACAAACTGATGGTGATTTCAGATGATTTCGCAGGTTTTTGCCTCATAAAAAATCAAATTTGGGAGCTGAACATCTGGTAAAACCTCAATTTTCCACTCTTTGGTAAAATCGACTTCATATTCGGTCTTCTCGTCCCCATAAACATGGAAAATGATATCACAGACGCTCATGTTACTAACATGTTGTTAAAACGCAAAAAGTACCTATTTTTAAACACATTTTCATTCATAACGCCACTGGGTATATTCCGATCGGGCTGAAAAGTTTCGGGACACAAATAGGGCCCAAATAGAGCATGTATGCGAAAGAACGAATTTTTTAGACCGAAAATGAAGCCTGTAGACGTGATACGGCGTACGGCGGATGGCGGACGGCGTACGGCGGACGGACATTGCATTTTTGGAATCTACGCCCCTTGAAACGGAAAAGAAAAAAGTTTGAGGGGGTGTTATAAAAATTTTTTGCTGAGCGAATACATAGGTGTATTATTCACAGAATAATAAACCAAAAACGCTGCAAAGTCCTTGTCACATGGGTTTATTATTCTATTGGAGTTCTAGAGATTTTTGTTGGCTGTTAAAGGTATTGTTTCTTTCATGTGGAATGATTGAAATAGCTATTTCTGATGATTTCCACCAATTTTGGCCCCCAAAACATGAAATAGGTACGCTCTTTTTTTCTTTTTTTTTAAGATCATCTTTGATCATTGGTAGTGGCATTTAATGGTCTTGATTCACCTGTTTACACTTTTTCCAATGTTATTGTACACATTGATGGTGATTTCAGACAGTTTTCCAGGTTTTTGACTCATAAAAAACCAATTTTGGGAGCTGAACCTTTGGTAAAACCTCAATTTCCGCGTCTTTGGTCAAAATCGCGGAACTAACATGTTGTTAAAACGCAAAAAGTACCTATTTTTATACACATTTTCACTCATAACACCCCTGGGTATATTCCGATCGGGCTGAAAAGTTTCGGGACACAACTAGGGCCCAAATGGAGCATGTGTGCGAAAGAACGACTTTTTTAGACCGAAAATGTAGCCTGTACATGTGATACGGCGTACGGCGGACGGCGGACGGACATTGCATTTTTGGAATCTATGCACCTTGAAACGGAAAAGAAAAAATTTTGAGGGGGTGTTAAAAATTTTTTGCTGAGCGAATACATAGGTGTATTATTCACAGAATAATAAACCAAAAGCGTACCTATTTCATGTTTTGGGGGCCAAAATTGGTCGAAATCATCAGAAATAGCTATTTCAATCATTCCACATGAAAGAAACAATAAATTTAACAGCCAAAAAGAATCTCTAGAACTCCAATAGAATAATAAACCCATGTGACAAGGACTTTGCAGCGTTTTTTTTTTTCAAATTACCTTTGATCATTGATTGTACCATTTAATCGTCTTGATCCACGTGTTGACACTTTTTCTAGTGTTATTATACAAATTGATGGTGATTTCAGACGATTTCGCAGGTTTTTGACTCATAAAAAATCAATTTTGGGAGCTGAACATCTGGTACAACCTCAATTTTCCACTCCTTGATCTAAATCGACTTCATATTCGGTCTTCTCGTCCCCTAAAACATGGAAAACGACACCTCAAAAGCTCATTTTACTACTATGTTACTAAAACACAAAACTACCTATTTTTATACACATTTTCACTCATAACACCCGTGGTTATATTCCGATCGGGCTGAAAAGTTTCGCGATACAACTAGGGCCCAAATGGAGCGTTTGTGCGAAAGAACGATTTTTTTTAGACCGAAAATGAAGCCGGTACACGTGATACGGCGTACGGCGGACGGCGGACGGACATTGCATTTTGGTTTATTATTCTGTGAATAATACACCTATGTATTCGCTCAGCAAAAAATTTTTATAACACCTCCTCAAACTTTTTTCTTTTCCGTTTCAAGGTGCGTAGATTCCAAAAATGCAATGTCCGTCCGCCGTATCACGTGTACAGGCTTCATTTTCGGTCTAAAAAAATCGTTCTTTCGCACACATGCTCCATTTGGGCCCTAGTTGTGTCCCGAAACTTTTCAGCCCGATCGGAATATACCCAGGGATGTTATGAGTGAAAATGTGTGTAAAAATAGGTACTTTTTGCGTTTTAGCAAGATGTTGGTAACATGAGCTTCTGAGATATCGTTTCCCATTTTTTTGGGGACGAGAAGACCGAAGATGAAGTCGATTTTGACCAAGGAGTGGAAAATTGAGTTTTACCAAATGTTCAGCTCCAGAAATAGATTTTTTATGAGTGAAAAACCTGGGAAATCGTCTGAAATCACCATCAGTTTGCATAATAACACTGGAGGTAGTATCAACACGTGGATCATTACGGTTAAATGGCACTACCAATCATCAAACATAAATTGAAAAAATAAAATAAAAAAAATAGGAGCGTACCTACCTAATTCGTGTTTTAGGGGCCAAAAACGGTGGAAACCATCAGAAATAGCTATTTCAATTATTTCACATGAAACAGACAATAAATGAACAGCCAAGGTTTCTGTAGGTATATCCAGTAGAATAATAAACCCATGTGACAAGGACTTTGCAGCGTTTTTGGAATCTACGCACCTTGAAACGGAAAAGAAAATATTTTGAGGGGGTGTTATAAAAATTTTTTGCTGAGCGAATACATAGGTGTATTATTCACAGAATAATAAACCAAAAGAAGCCTACCTACAAGTTTTGGGGGCCAAAATTGGTGGAAACTATTTCAATTATTTTAGATGAATGCAACAATAAATGAACGGCCAGCATTTCTGTAGGTATGTCTAGTAGAATAATAAACCCATGTGACAAGGACTTTGCAGCGGCTTTCCATTTCAAACCCAGCCCTCCCCGTTCTGTGGATAGCGGACATTAATACGATATTGCGAATTGAAGCTTTTCCCCTTTCCATATCAGAATGAAAATTGAAAACCACAGTCATGCAGCATGGCTATAAGAGCGAATTTTCGTAGAAATAACCACGTTCCTTAATCTTCAAAGTGCTCCAGTTTGAGAACGGAATGAGATATCGCAATTCTGATTTCACCATCGTGTTCAGCGTACAAAAACCTTTAAAATGAGGTGTCACTTGTCAGACTGTTTCATTTTGGGAATTTATGGGTAATTTTCCCCCCCTAAAACTCCCCAAAACTCCCCCTTAGAGTGACCCGATTCTGCCCATCTACGAACTTAGCCTGTCGATTGCCAAGACAGATTTTTCGTGCAAATTTGAACTTTTTATCTCAATTCTTTCGAGAGTTATCGTCTGGAATGACACATACATATATAAATATATATATAAATATATATATATATATATATACATATAATTTTTGGTGTCTTTCGGCAGTGAATTCAGGATGGTCTGAAACGGATTTTGGTATAAAAATCTTTCGGAAATTCGAGTTTTAAAAATTTTGGACCGAGAACAATAGCTTCCTTTTCTTCGAAAATTCGCTAATAAACATCGATCGTAGCCGGATTAATGGAGTATCAAAGGTGAAGGAACACAGGTTGGTTTCACTGTTTGACATTTAAAAAAAAAACCTGGTCGTAAGAAAATTGATGTTATTGTGGGTGGGCGGGTGGTGGGGGGTGGATACTCTTGGCACGTATTTTTTGTCATCAGAGCTGGCTGTCTTGTCATCTGTTCTAGGCCTCTCTGTTAGTTCCATCACGTGATTATTCATCTATTTATCTTTTTTCAAGGACACAATGTGGGGAAAAAACGGAATGGTCCAAGTTCCAAGTCGAACCTTGAGTGTCCCTCCCCCCGCCCAACCAGCCGTATGTTCTTGCGAAAGCCGTATGTTTCGCTCTAATCCAGTGGAGACATCCAATTACTACCCGCCTGGTAGAAAGTAAACGCTTTCCATTAATTCGGCTCCAATAGCCGGGGACGTGTTGGTGCAATTATTATTGCCCCTGTGCCACTAACAGAAATCGTCTACGCATTTCACGTGTTACGATTCCTGTTCCCATTTGACTAGAATGTTTGATGTTGCGAGTGTAATGAAATAAATTGGTCTTTTCCAAAATCAGAACCTGCACTTACTTCTCAGACAATCCTGAAAAAATCAGTTTGTGCTGTGTGCCCGGAAATCCTTGCATGAAGTATTTACAAATTATCATACATACAAATGCATTACATGTATGTAGAAATCATGGTCGTTTCGAGTTTAAATATCAAGGGTATGTGAAGGTCTAAAGGCGTCTCTTACGTACAATCATATGTACAATGTACCTATGATGATAATCGAAATGCGGAGATGTGAAATCCTTGTAACGCACTGGCTATAACGGTACAGTTGTATTCAGCTGACTCCGATGGAATTGTGGATAGTTAGAAAGTCAATTCTCGGATGGCTCCCGTAAATGTCATTCGATAATGTTACGGATAGAAGGAAACAATAACCTACACCTTTGCATAATGGTGCTTAGGTATCTATAGGCGTGGTATGGACGGCGTTATTCACAAACGTCATTGTCACACCTACCTACACTTACTCTTCTCTTAATAAAAAATATACGTATTCAATATTATATGCCCAAGTTTCGTTAAAATCGGACCATCAAGTTCTTCGTGGATGATTCATTTATATAGCTAGAATGTTCGAATAAAAATGCTGAACAAATTTGGAAGATGATACCTACCAGTCGTCTGCAAATAGCATAAACAGTATAAAAACATGATCTTTTGTTAATTCGGTCCGCCTGCAGATACAGAATTGAAATATGATTGACTAGGTACTTCTTCTACCTTGGTTGTCTATCGATTTACTGATGGTCGTTGCTTTCCAGCCGTCCGCCCTCCGATCAACGCTTGTCTCCGGCTTCTTCATAACAGCTTCACTTCCGTTCTGCATTCGCGTTTTAAAACGCCATTTATTGTGGTTTTCGAGTGAGGTTTCATAATAAGATCGAACACGGGGCTATGAGCCGCCTCCCATTCTTGCGCTTTATCGTTGTCCTGGATGCATATTCATTTAGCCACCACCGTAGGTGTTACGTCAAATCGTCGAATGATCGTGAATACCTATCAACCTTCCTAGTTACTGCCGCCTATATCACCTCCTCTTATCTACTTATCCATATTCATCTCATCCTCATTAATATGGTTCCAGACTGGGTAATCCACTAGACTAGGCTGAGGCGTTAAGCCTACAGTATTGTTGTAGTTCAAAAACTTTAATATAACTCTTTGAAGTTCCTTGCGAGTGATGGCTAATACCTGTAACTGCCTGTGGTCTCAGTAATAGTGCGAGTTGGAAAAATGTGGTATCTTATGTCCTGTATTTCCTAATTATGAATACTGTTTTTGGAACTATAAAAATGTACATCAAATTAGATAGACAGCTGTTGCTAATTATGGTGTTAGTAGGATAGTATTGTGGTATCATAAATGTCTGGGTGGCATCATACATACATACGTTTTTACAGTAATTATGTGTACTTGTAATACCCACCTATACGTAGGATATTTTTATTACTGATGGAAAAATTTTTGCATGTAGTTTCATAATAGGTAGCAGTTGAACTACCCACTCATTAAATTCACGCGAGCCTTCTAATTTATAGACACTGTGACGGGCAATTTTTGTATCATAATGGTACATATCTATCTGTGTACAAATAAATATGGATGATCAAGAGACTGAGACAGTTGTGTACTACCTGATTGTATTATGGAAATTAATAAATTAGAACTAAGCGAGTACTTCATGTGCGCTTGGGATCAGTAGGGAAAATATGGTCAATCTACTGGATCACCGGGTTTGGTCTAATTTGATATTTCCACTTGAGCACATGGTGGGTGTTTCTCCAAGTGCGCATGTTCTTCGAGAAACAAAAGTTCTGAATTTACATTGATAAAATTAACTTTTTTTACTCTCAGAGTTCCCCAGTTGATGCTGTTAGCAGCAGCACAGGAGAGAATCTCTCTGTCTGCCGAATGAATTATTCTCAGTAGTCGTTCATCTCACCGAGAGGTAATATAACATCATAAAGGAGTCAGAAACTGTTAATACAAAACTTTTACATATTAGAAATCAGTTAATAGAAATAAGTAAAAGACATAGAACGTTTTTGGCATAAGTGACAGCCGGTTTTCTTGGAGCCATTCTTCACATGGCACCACTCATCCTGCGAAATAGCAGTCACAGTGAAGAAAAAAATAACTCATATAAACCACCAATAAACTTATAATTCCATTGTACATATTTAATTAACACTAGAACAGGCTAACATCAATTAAAAACTAACTTGAAATATTTTCATTTAGTCATATGTCATATAGCTCTATGAATGAATATTTTTTTTTAAAAATCACCAAAAGTATAGGATAAAGGTAGATGCCGCAATTAGGGATTCTCACCTCATTGGCAAGTTTTCCTCTGATGCATCAAGGAAACTACAAACCTGTCGAAAACTACAACATTTGAAGCAAAAAAAAAAAAAAAATTGAATCCCGCCCCCTTCCTTCAAGGTTTCAGCTTATTCCAATGCTTTCACGTCGTCGACTGCCAATGCGACTCGAAAGCACATGGCCACAGACGAGTAACCAGTGGTGACAATCATGGACCAAAAATGTCCTCATGCCACCTGTTCAGTGGGGTGGTGGTAGTGGTGAGGGGATGGACGACTGAAGTGCCACAAGAACAAAGTTAAATCCAAGAGATACACTCGTTTGTGGATGCTGAAGCTTGTAAGACGAGCAACGTCGACGTGAAGTGGCATTCGCCTCAAACTAGAGAGGATATTCAACATAAACCGACGGAAAACGCTTCACAGTGTAATTGAACTTCGCTAACACCAGCGTGAGTCGGCCAGATGAATGAAAAATTAGCAGGAATTTATATTACTCATTAATTGCCAAGTGAGAACCTTTTAAAAACCCACTGTTCATCTAGTTCAAGTTGCCATAACTTGCATTTAAAAATAAAAATAAAAATAAATCTCATTACCATAGTGCGATATTGCGATCGCACTCGCATGCTCTGAGAAACCTCCGATCAACAATACAATCCGAGAAACATCTTTCTGTAATTCTTATAGCTCTGAGAATGCATATCGCCATGACACAGGGCTGTACGTACCTCTAGGAATATCGTGTCCATTCGTCTTGGTGAGGTTATATTAAGGTTAGTTTATTTTTGATTGATGCCGCCAGATTTTAGTGGAGCAGGTGCGAAGAGTTTTAAATGATGAAGTGATACAAATGAGGATGAAAACGAAGGGCGTGGGCGTCTCTCAAACGGTGTATAAATAATAATATAGTGACAGGGCCTCCGATCGGGGTGGAACAGATTGTGGCGGGAGCGAGTGCCAAACATTGGAAAGAATGTATAACCGAACAAGATCATTTATATCTTTCAACAGGAGCTCTGGTAATTCACCATCAGGTCGTTGAGTATTTATAGCTTGGCTTCAGCAATATCTGTCCATCAGCTATTGTCACTGGAGGTAGATCACATTTCTGTCTTTCGTAGACGCTCCTCTTCTCCTCACCCACAGCCCGCCAAGGATTACTTTTGCGATGTCGTTCTATTTTACACCCAACGACGTTCTAATTGTATCGATGAATGCATAGCAGCCATCCATGTCACTGTTTAATTACGATTATATTGGACCAGTTCCCTCCTGTCTACGTTGAGCTCTGTTGTTGGTAGGTACTTTGATTCTGATATCGTTAGTTTTCTTACTCATTTTTCAATTAAAATTCCTCGGAATATTAAATTTAAGAGTTCTTTTCTTTGCTAAAAAGAATCTCTGTCGTCAAAAAACCTTCTCTGTTTCACATTACGTAGGTATACAGTAGAAATTCGATTAACCGGAAGCTCAATAAACCGGGGTTATTTTGGCGGAGAAAAGTTGCTCCGTTAACCGGGGTTAGGGTTAGGGGCCCGATTTGTGGTTTCACTTGTATTATCCACGGTCTGTAACCGAAATGTAAATGGAAAAAGACGTTATGGAGTATGTCAATGTTTGCTGATCATGTTACATCAGTTTTGTATTTGATGGATAGCAAGGAGTGATTGATGAATGCCGAAATCTCTCGATAAAGGTTCCACATGTTTCCTAGTAAATGGTACTGGAGTGTCCAATAACCGATGCAATGTATCCAAGAACTGGCGCAATCACGTTTTCCACTATAAACTAAGTAATACCAAAATAATACTTCATCTCATTTAAAATTATTGTGAATATGCCCATCAAGTAACTGCGTAAAACGAGGAAAAATTCAGAACCCCGGAAAAGCACTCATGAATTTTAGGAGCTTTTGAATTTCGAATTTCTCTTCAAATCTATAATAAAACTATTGAGTTCACTGTAAGTACATACCATTATGGGCTTGTAAGCTTGATTGAAGATAGGTTATGTGTCGGAATTTCATATTTTAGACCACGAAATAGGATATAGCACTATAGACCGCTGCGGGAGCTGCCCTGGATGTCCCGGATTTCTTCCGTCCATCTCCAAGAAGTAGATGATATTCAGAAGGTTGTTGGAGGCGGGGTCGCCACTTTATAGACGACCCAAGACGTGAATCTTTCAAAGATGAAAAGTCGACTGATTTATTAACACATGCAATGAACGTAACTCGACGTTAGCGACGGGAAAAAATTGGAATGGGGCCACAGCACCCTATAAAACCGCTATGTGCCAATTTATAACATCAAATTCCTTCATGTTTAGCCAAAAACGGGTGGAGAGGGTGAATTCGTAGCAACATTTTCATTCGTATGCTCTGAATTCTGTATGAATTCTTCTTCTCTGTTTTCAGCCGTCCTATTATCTGGGGTTTCCGATTATCCATGGCGTTGCCGGTCAATGGAATTCTCACCTTTCTGGCATTCATCCTACATGCGAGATCAAGCGAACAGAAAATTTATAAAACCATGTTGACTACAGTTGATGAAATCATAAAAACCTCCCCTACCCTAAATGTTTTGGTAATTATTATGTATTTCCGATGTGTAGATATATTTCGTGTCTTTTCTTAGGTTGCCATCCGTTCTACCCATAATATTCTTATTATTCTATATTCTTATTGAAGTTGATTGAGATCTTGGTTTCTATCTAAGTTTGATAGTGGTTGCCATGTTTGATAGTAATTGAATTGTCGTTCGTTGTTATTGGGATTTTTTTATGTTTGCTTTGACAGTCTTCTTGAATTTCAATTTACTGTCTGACGGAAAGATTAGTCATGGGGCGATATATTATTTTGATGTTGAATCGCCTGATTTTAATGCATCTCATCTTGAGCAATCCCCTTGTTTTGAATCAGGTGTGTCTTCGGCGGACCTTTGAATTGACTGAGACTCATTCTGTCGGGCTGGTGGAAAGTCATCCTACAAAGCGTGCAATTTTATCAAATTTGAACACTCGTTGGACGTTTGTTGGAAAGATGTGCTGCACCGCGGCCCTCGAAAAAGCCGATCCGAAAGAACACGATCAACAGAAACAGAGATGTTATAGAGGCGAGGTTGCAAAGGTCGTGGGCGATAGTGTCGTGGGGAGGGGTGGATCCAATAGAAAATCGGACTGGGGTATAGACCCCTGCTTGGGGTCCATACACCATCTAAGTCAGCAGCACCGGCCAATTAGTTATGGAGCACCTCTGAGAGGCCAGATTCGATTTGATGCCCTCCGGCCACCCGAGTCTAAAGGTGTTGGATATTAATGGGAATAATACTCACCTAATTTATTGGTTCTTCATTATGTGTGACCATTTGGCCCTTGGAGCTGTGTAGATGAAAGGCGTTAAAGGGAGGTGTGCGGCGCAGATGCACTAAAAGCTTCAATAAATCTATATCAAAATATGTCTTCTTAAATTAAAAACCAATCTCGATATATCACCGCGAGTGAGTATTTTACTTCCTCGTTCTCGCTGTGGCTCCATAATATCCCTTCAGACTCTCAGGGCCTTTGTCGGATATAACTCTCTATACTCAACATTCGAATGCCCTGGTACAAAACTTCAAACGAAATCAAATGGAGCCATGCTCCATCCGATTGAGCTGTCGAAGTCGCCTTTAGTTCGCATGTTTGAAGCGTTAATGTACCATACATACACAGTGGTTTAATCTACTATACGCACATACCTAATATCAGACACCAAGGTGGAATAACCCATCATACAGTGTAGTTGAGCTTGTGTCATCTGATAATTTGGCCTTATTTTATCGACGGCCTTATTCCGTCGTAATTGGCGAGACGAAAATTCGCTATGAAATAATATACCTTGTGAGACTATCCGCCTACCACTCCCTACTCCCACCGCTTGATTGCTGTCGGTGCTAACTTGTGCAGGTGTGTGGGGCCAGGTAAGGAGGAAATAGCTCACATGCGGCTAACTCCCTCCGCAGACAGGCTATTCCTTCTTTGTGGTAGGCACTACCATGTTTCCCTTGAGGTAAATGACCTCATTCACGCTGCATTTAGCGATCGACCGCCTCTTGAAATCGATCCCGCAATAACCTACGATTTGTGGGGATCTAGAGGGGTTTTCCACGTTTTCTGGGTTTTCAAAAGCCAAACCCTGTTTACCTAAGCAGGGCTGGGTCCCCTCAGAGATCACGTGGATTCCTTCAATCTAACATCACATGGACTGAATGAACTAGTCCAAAAACGAATTGATCAACAAGTATTTGTAGTTAACTGGCCTAATTTTATTTGTTTCATTGTGCCTTGAGATAAAATAAGTCTTGAAAGCCCCAAAATTAAGCCCGTTTACCGAACAGTTATAATTTCCAATCTGGTTTGAATGAGCTTAATTATCCTAGAAGAATCCTCGACAGCAAAGACAATACCTATATCCTAATTCACCCTAGGATATAAATTTATTCAGTTTGTAGTAAAAACTAATCAAATAGCGTAAATATGGGTTTTGGATCATCGCTTAAATTGAACCGTGGTGAAAATTAATCTAGGTGCTGTTGAATCTTTCCAAATGATATCTAAGGTGTATGGGTTCTGTTATTCAATATACGTTGTGTTAATTTTTGTATGCGTTGTGTTGATCGTTGATGATTTTTCTGCAAGTAGATTTCTATGGCTCGAGCTAGATTACGTCAATTATAAATCGAGACTCGTAATATTTATATAGCAGTGTGTATTAAGATGGTGGTTATTGTTTCGATATTGTGAGCTGAATGTGTGGGTAACTTATATTTTCCTCTCATCTTACCAGATCATCTCTCTTCTCTCTGGGTCACTTTTTTCCGCCCACACCCATGGGTGCCAGAACGACCGGATGACCGCACTAGGTACCTCCCATATGTTTTGGAAGGGCGTCCTTGAAAACTCTTTATTATTTCCCTCCCCAGGCCACTAAGGAAGTATTATATGTACTACATATTTTTTTTTGTGCTGATGGTACCTGATTACGTACCCCCCACCCGTACCAAATCGAAAAATAACTCGGGCCTGGCGGTTGATTGCCTCTAATAGTGAGCTCTGAGGCCCCTTCTTGTGGGATTATTCTCCGAAGATGTCTGTCGCCTCTTCAGATATCCCTCCAAGTCACAAGATATAATTTGAAAATTTTTATTGTAACTTGGGATGTAATTATCGGTCACGGAACCTCCTATAATAGCTCTGCCGCTACTCCTCCAAAACTAATAATTGTTTCCATTTATCTTGGAAATTGCTCCGGCTGACTCAAAACAGTCATCTAACCCCGCTTTACCTCTCGAGACCTTCTATTTCTTTCTCTCCTTTTCTAACCCTGCCCATCCGTTTTCTCAGTGTTTTGAGAAAGGCTGTATCCATTTATGAGCCCTTCCTTGATTAGTGTTCATAAGGTTAAGGGAAAAATGTTTGTTGTATTTCCCCTTTCCGATGGAATTGTGTACTAATCGTTATTCTGAGTAAACCCGAGGAGGTGTCATCTCGCCTGGCACGTCAGTGAAGCACATGCCACTTTTCGTAACTGTGGATTTTCAATACCTAACCCTGAAAAACCATTCTGACCGAATATACACTAATTTAATAAAATACGGATCATTAAAGATTATCGATGTATTACTAAAATGTTGTTTATCAGGTACTGAACTAGATGAAAAAACAACGTATTTATGCGTAGGTACATAATCTTTTTTGAAATCATGTTATGAATTATTCATTGAATTTTAGAACAATCGTGAAGGTCGTATGAGGAATTGGAAGTCATTAATATTGTTATAATTTGAGAGAGCAGGTGGTCTTGAAATTTTCGAAATGTATTAGATCAAGAAAATTACCCATTATTTCGATAGTTCTCCCTCCAACCATTTCCGGCTTGTTGCTGCTGTGCGCTAACAGCGACATGCGTCATTCACGCCATTAGTATGCACTGAGAAAAATGGGGTCTCCTGCGTGAAACTTGTTCCATGCTTCCGTAACTATTCCTTCCGTATTGAATTATGTTGGGCATGAGAAACTTGGGGAATTTGAATTTGGATGCGCCATGATGTGTAGTAACTACGCATAATATTACGTTTTACTGTCATCGCACTTTGATGCGCATCCTGATTTTTATTCTCCCAAATCAAACATTTCAGTGAGTGCTTTCAGTTGCAGTGAGATGATGACGTCAGTAACGCTCGTCTGCGAGCTGCCCGTAGCATTCCATAATTTCCGGCGCCTTCCACTTAGTGCTCTGAAGTAGTCGACAAAATCGTATTAGAAAACGTGTTTATTTTGTTTTTATATGCGCGTACCACATTGTTTGTTTTCTGTAGTTCACTGTAATGTCGTCCTTTTACTGTAATGTCGTGAACTACTATAATTCCCCCCGACTGAATCTATGATTAGCCATCATCTTTTTCTCCTTCGCTGATACGGAACCCTGCTTTTCATTGTAATAGTTGAAACTCGGAGGTTTTCAAATCGAACTAAATTGCCACATCTGTGGCATTTGCATCTTGTGGCTTTCCTTTCTAAAACCGGTAATTTAAGTTTAATGTTTCCCATAAATTACCGTTCGTCTTCTGAGCTCCTTTCTCTATTCAATAGCAGTATATTCAGCAGTGAAGCGAATTTTATTCCGTGGCTAGCTACTCCGTGTAGACCGCATAGCATTCCCGTAACTGTTTCTGATGGCCGTGATAGAAAAGAGGGTTGCTGACATACTTTTCGGGTTGAAATCATTCGCTAGTTTCCTGCCCTACGTTGTTTGGAACTCCCTCAACTCAAGAAAAGTCAGTTGGGTCCAACCGATTTGAATGGAGTTTTCAGTAGTTATCCGGTTTCATTTAGAAGCTGGTAGGTATTTTCACATACGCTAATACGAAGTCCTTGTAACTGATGATAATAACTCCGGTTTCATTCAAAAGATATTGATGAGGTTTTGCAGGTGAGTCCTTGAACCTGGACACCCCCCCCCCATCCCCCGCCGGACGATTTTTACAAATTTTTCGAAGAAAAACGTTATTGCAAGAGGTTCAACATACGTATTAGCTCTACTTACGTGCGTCTTCGAAAAATTGTTCAATTCAAATCCTTATCAGAACATTCGAGTCCATCACTGTAATTAAACCATTTTCATAGATTTTATGTATGTACCTACGTATCACTCCAGAAGAAATCTGCCCTTGACTACGAGATGAAAAACTCCATTTCGCCAAAATGTTAGTAATGGCAAATGAAAGGATGAGTTCGATGATGAAAACTGAAAGTACCTAGGTCAAGTTTGAGTTTTTGAGGATCAAAAATCGCAAAAATATTTGCAAGTCACATAATTTCATGATACCACTCAAATACTAAACAAAAATCAATCAGTTTGTTAAAGTACGATGACTCGACACAAAAAATGTTCGCTAGAATAATCAGCAATTGTTTTTTCTTGTCAAGAAAGTGGGTCATATTTTAGTTTTGGGAGTAATAAATCGCTAAAACCTGCCAGAATGAGCGAAAACAACTTCGAAAATTCGCTCATATGATCATGCTCGTGCTACATGTCAGGAACTTCTACAACCTAAATAGGTACTACCGATAAGAATTACTACTCCAAATATCCATTCCATCATGTGATTCGATCTTACGGTTGTATCCACAGCCAGTCCTGTAATCTGTAGAGGGCAGTGTTGTAGTGGAGGGAGGGCAAGACACATTCAACAAATATGTGATTTTATCGTGATCTGAGCTTTGCTGTAATTTTGCCAAGATCTCACATTATCCCATATTTCTTCCTCTCTGAATTCATACTTTATTTCGGTTGCAGAGTAACAATGAAAACGACATGAGTGAACCCGAAGACGATGGTCCGGAAGATGCACCAAATGGTACACCACAGACGCTTCTCACCAAAATAAAACAGGTATATTCATAACATTTGCTGTTAAAATTTATCTTTCCAATATCCGCGTTCAGGCTTCTTCCTCCTTATTACGTGCATCACTAAGTTTAGTTCGTTTACGTTGAATAAATGTACTACGCTTTAAAACTTGCTTGGGAGTTCATTAACCCTAGTCATACGCTGGCTTCTGCAGTGGACATTTATGTATTACCGACGTTACCTGTATGTATTAATCTGAAGACAAATACCTCAAGAATAGGCAGATGAAGGAAGAAATTATTCTTCGATAGTATCGTTAGCGACGGCTTCTTCGGTGGTGGTGGCGGGGGGGGGGGGGATTCTGATTATAATTAACGTTATCAAGAAACGTTGTTGAGGGACGCATGCGTTGTAGAATCCCGACTGGAAGGTGATATAATTAATATTGAAGTTTGATATAGGTACCCCCACGTGAGCGTTACTGAACCCATGTTATTGTTTGTTATGAGATGGTTTGGTCACCAAAACCGGTTGTAACAGCATATTTTTGATTTGTTTGTATTAGTAGAAATGGACAATAACTCGGTTTTTTATTTTTTATTTTTTTGAAATGGGTTTCCACGATTTCATCGGTAGTGATTCAGTTCGTATTGAACTCCAGTTATTTAATATACGGGGGTACATAATGTAATACAGTAGCCTAATATTGTCGTTTACGAGTAAAAACCTAAGATAACAAAATAGAGCCATCCGAACAATTTCGGAATCGTTTTTTCCCTCCATTTGATCTGATGTTTAAAGTATTTCCTGTTTCATCTTATATACCCTGAAATGTCTTGGTTAAATTAAAAAAGTATCAACCATACATCTTGACCATATGAGCAAATGTTCGAAGTAACGTAGGTATCTCCCGACTTGAAAAATCGAACATACCCATGATTTTGTCTACAGATTTATATGCTCTTTTGCTGCCAGAATTTTTGTCATTCAGAATTGTTCATTGTATCTAATTACCGAAGACCTTTTTGGTTTTTTTAATGCTATTTATTGCTAACTAGCTTTTTTGAATACCAAAATGCATTGTTTCCCCCCCCCCCCCCCCTCGTAATTCTGAATTTAGCCATATCTAGGGACGCCAAGAAAACCTGGTAGCCCCCCCCCCCCCCCCCGGCAAAAAGCCACCGCCAGACAGCGTTCGAAGGTGGTGATGAGGGGGGAGGGAGGTGTCCTATACTCATATCCTACTGAGGGGGAAGAAATAGGTTTCTATATGTACATCAAAATGCGAGGTGCGAAGCACCGAGCTATTTTTGCGGACAAAATGGATATCACCATGTCCTTTTTGCGGTGAGGAGTTTTTTTGGCGGGCAAATGTTTAAAAAACAGGGTAGTTTTTGGGGAATGTGGTTTATCCCGGAGGAAATTCTTTACCGGAAAGCTGAGACTCTTTCTATTGAACTCCATTCCTTATAGGCTTCACATGATATATTCAGAGGTTAAGAGCTAATCGCTGGTCGGGTAAGCGCATGCCCGAGACGAGAACCAGAGACGCCGCGAATTTTTATCCCAACATGGATATAAACCCGGGGGTCGGCCACTCCCGACGAACATCCATGTATAATATTGAATCATCTGTGTTCGCACATTTTCATCCACTTTGTTGCCCTTCAGCGTTTCACCGTTCACTTTCATCCGTGTTGGTTGTTCTGCCCGTGTCTAGTTACCCATTCGCCTGCTTTGAACAGCAAAATATTGTGACGAATAGCATGTTGGTACCTAGGTTCTACGTAGCTAATACTTTTGGTTTGTTTACCTTACAAAAGGCATTTGATTCCGAATTATATCTGCCTGCCAGCAAAATGTAAAAAGAACACAGTTAGTACCTACTAGGAACAAAAACCCTTCTTACAATATTATACCACGATGAGAAAGAAGACGGAACAAAAAGTCGAGCTAAAAAAAACTTAACGCACCAGTCAACGCAGTGGCTGGCTGGGCTCCATGATGAAAGCCCCTTTCATCGTTCATCCAAAAGTCAATTGGGATTGAATAATTGATCCTTCACTTTTGATGATCACTGTGGATGAAGTGAAAGTGAAATGCAGTTTAGACTTTTCACAATGGGTGATACTTCGCGATGATAATCCAAAGTGGACGTGTTAACGGGCCGGACGCTCAGAGCCCGCTCGGACTCCCCGGTGCCCATATCTGTAGGCCCACTTTTGGTTTATTATTCTCAATAATGAAGCATTTGGAATCGAGGATGGGGCAATTTTTTACCCCCCCCCCCCCCACCTCTCAAAATTTGCTGGTTTCCGTTTCAAGGTACGTAGGACCCGAAAATGCAATAAAAAAATTTCTGTCCGTCCGCCGTACGCCGTAATCTGTACTTTTCTTAGTCACCATGGACCAAAATTAATGAAACTTGGTTTGTAGGTCAGTTTGGGGTCTAGTTGGTTCCCGAAGCTCGGCGTTACTGTCC